>BQNB010131950.1:0-18704 GCA_026074375.1 Tanacetum coccineum | reverse complement strand
AAGGGACCCTCTTAAAGTCAGGAGGCTACCAAAGCGGCTGAACGTCGGATTTAGTTAGCTCCGAGGTTGGAAGTGCGTGATGGAGAAGGCTTCTTCCACATCAAAAGTGTGTTGCTTCTCGCAAGTGAAAACCAATGGCGGCGAAGAAGACTTCTGTCCCCGAATCGAAAGGCTATGGCAACATTGTTCTAAATAAGTGTTCGATCGTCAAGGATTGATGAAGAGTCTTATGCGACGCTCGACCTATGGTTGGGTGTAGTGATTCTTGCTCCTTGATTGAAAGGACTCTGGTGGTGTGAAGCCAAGTGAAGGGATCAGAACCCTAATGGAACCCAATGGCGACATCCGTCACCATTTCTGGAGGGGGGGCAATCGAAATGGCTTACGCCTCGAGTTGAAGGAAATAAGTGGGATTTTAGAAGAAATTACCTAGTGAATATGCATTATTTTTTAGACTTATCTAGTCTATATATCCGATGATCGATGTAATGTATTAGGATTGAACCAATCATGATTTTCGGCCAGTGAGGGGTAATTGAAATCGCCATCTTTGAAAGCACGAGTGTTGAATCCATGGTGCTCGGATAGATCCTGTTGATCTTTTATGTTTTGTAGCGGGAGTACCACCATCGAATTTTGTCATACCTCGTGAATTTCAGGTAATTATTTTAAACTTTTCCGTTTACTATTTTGACTGTTATAAGTTACGTGTTAAATTGCCGTTAAACCGGGAGGTTGTCCCGCGTAAATCTAAAAAACATCATTGGATGCGTTTTGACTTCGGACTTGGATTAGTCTGCATGTTATATGAGTTATTTCATCATTCTAAAGTGTTACGTGGATTGCGTACACTCTCGTTTACGATTATAACATTTTTCGTGTGCATTTTACGTTTTTTATCAAACGGATCCCCGGAAACCCGTAAACTTTTCGTGTAAACTTAAGTTATCGATCATATCAAGTTTGAAAGTCAAAAATTTCGTTCCCCCTCCTCCCTTGTTAAAATCAGACGCCCAACACAACCAAAGAAAAACATCCAGTCTCAAAATTAAATCAAAGAGAATCATTCCACTTTATTTTGTCACCACCTTATACATATGTGGGATAGGGACTTGTTGTCCCCGTGTTTCCCATGCAACAACACTATCTTATACATTCTTTGTCACTATGTATAGTGAGGACCACATGAGCACTAGTAAAAGTTCAACGAATAACATTTCACCTTTGAGCCAAAGTAAGACTTGAACCCCTCCCCTTTGGCTTGATGATTTCGGACGAACCACAAGGACCATGAGGTCCTTGGTTCACATTTTTGCTAGTCGCCCACTCATGAGTCCATAAAATATCTTAAACCCTAAACCTTCCCTATATAAACCCCACTTATAAGAACTCTAGGTCATTCCTCACACAACAAGCTTCAACAAAAACTCACATCTCTCTCCCTCTTTTCCTTGTGGTTTCGGCTCAAACACCACCACCACCACCTCTTCATATCTTTTGATTTCTAGCAAGATCCAATTATTCCAATCTTATTCCTAACCATATCTAAGGGTGTTCCAAAGGTTTGATCATAGTTTTTCAAGGTTTTCTATGATCTCAAGAGTTAGGGTTTTTATTATTTCAAGAGGGTTTTGCAAGAATATTTTAGGGTTTAAAGATCTAAGGTTTTCTAGTAGATCTTGTGTGTACATCTTTTTCATCTTATTGTTGTAAGTGTATTATTGACATCACTTTCATTTCTTTCTTTTATGTAACTCTTGAACATATTTCATATATATCCTTTTGTGTTTGTGCAAGTATTTTGAAAATAAACAATATGGTTTTGAACTAGTCACACGTTTATGCATTCTTTAATTTACATATTATCATTATGGTAAGGATGAGTGAACTTGTGAGTTTCAACAATAGTTATGATGAGGTTAGGATATATTAAGAGTGGTTTTGTTGGTTGGTTTTGGCGAAAAAGAAGTTAGGTTAGACAAGACACTATGATGGTCTTATGGTTGAGTCTATAGTCAAGTCTATGGTACATATTCGAAAATATAAGTTGCTGATTGAAAATGTAAATGAGGTTTTAGGACACTTAAAAATGTTTTCAATAGTCGAGAAAGTAGTTTTTGGATAGCTCGTTTTGTATAGATAGATTTCCATATATAAAACACTAAAAACGGATTTAAAACGGCCAAGTTATGGCGAAATGAATTTTGAAACACTTTTCGGAAAAACAAATAATGTAGTTGCTGTTTGGATTATTAAATAAGGTTTTCGGACACTTTCGGGTTGATTTGAGCTTTTTAAACATTGGCGAGACATATAGAAACATTAGTATATTAAGCGGGAACACTAGAAACGTCATGAACATTATTATGTGATGTCGAGGATTGTAAAAAGCGTTAGGTTTCTAAAAATAGTAACTTTTAGTAAACATTAGCGAGATAGACATAAAAGATAGATGTTTAGGTTTCGCAAGTGCGTTTTTGGAGATATGGACTTAACAAATATAGGGGACGGTATTAACGTCTTGAAACTAAAAACTTTCCTAAAATAGAAACTTACTAAAAATGGCAATTTTCGGATAAACGTCGAAACTTAACGAAAAACTCTATAATATTGTTTAGTCACGTTTTGTTAAATAAACTAAAGCACAAACACATGGATATTGTCTTTTCGCTTGTGAGCACTTCGTACGAGTTTCGTGTATCTTTCGTTTTCCTAAGACGCGTCGTTTATTTAGGTCGCGTGTAGGATCTCTCGGATTATTACTTCTTCGTTGATTATCGATTCACCATTTGCTTAAGGTGAGTTCATAGCCCCACGTTTTTACCGATTTACAAATGCTTTATACTTTGGGGTGAGAAACATCGTTTACTTTCTAAATTGGACACAAGTACTTTACGTGAGTCTTACATGTTTATGTGTTGCCTAAGTTTTGCTTACAAACCACTATCGCCCGAACTATCATGAACCGTTAATTACCTTTAACTAATTTGGTTTGTTAAGTGAGCGCGAGTGAATAAATAAATTTATTGGGACTAATTATCCCTATCTGGTTTGTTTCACTTAACTAAGAACAAACGGATATATGTCACATCGATTTACGTTTTGGTGGTCTTTGGTTTGGGACACCGGTTAAGGCATGCTTTATATGTAGGATGAGACAATATGCCACTTTTTGTTATTCGCTTCGGTTTTATGAGCTTAGTGCAACAGTAAATACTTTTTATGTGATAATGTATATGTTATAGTAGTCACATACGTTTTGAATTCTTTTGGTCCACTCTTGCAACAACTTAAACCTATGGATTCACCAACATTATGTTGACGTTTTAACGTGTTTTCTCATGTGCGTAGCTTGGATTATTTCATGATGGTAGTTGGAGTCTATGTGCTATGTGACTTCACCCATTTCAAGACCTATCTTTATTATATACTCGTTGTCATTTGTCAAACTTTATTATGCTTCCGCTACTTTTAAATTTCATATGAATGGTTTGTAAAAACTTATTTAATTTTAATATGATGCAACGAGTACAACTTTTTAAACGTCCATGATTAGTGGTCGTTCTTTGTTGCTTTGTGTTCTTAATATTATGAAGCCATGCCCGCGGACACGTATTCCGTCCAGGCCCCGTATGGGGATGTGACAGATTGGTATCCAGAGCCAAGGTTATAGATAACTAGGTAGTTATACTAGGTCTGGTCTATGACCAGTATGTGATCCTATGTGATTCTATCCGTGCTTATGTGCTTCCTATCCTTGCTATATATATAATATATTATATATATAAGATTACTATATATACCTAAGAGTAATATATATTGCCATAATTACCTCGCCATTTATGTCATTATTTCTTTATGCCTTGCATGGTTTCATATAAAGGAGATTTATATAAACATTTGCTTGTACAGATTATGGCGGCTTTAGCTTTTGTTATTTCTTCAGAATCTTCTGACGAGAATGTGGGATCACCGCCCTCCCGGGTTATTCTTTTTGGTGCTACTCTTGCTGTTATCTCTGCTATTCACGTGATTTCTTCAGAGACTCTTGTTGTTTCACCTGTTGCTCTAGTGGTTAAGGCGACTATTGTCGCTCCACCTATTGGGTTGCGTGATCTGATTCCATATTCAGATTCTGATTTAGATTCACCTGATGATATGGCTTCACCAGAGTATATTTCCCCGCTACCAGCTACTTCTCTATTTTTATGCATTGATTCTTCAGAGACTTCTGATCCTTCTGATGGACTACTATCTCAGGACCCTTATGTTGTTGTTGTTGCTCGTTGGAGGAGCAAGGTAGCATCGTGTCCATCATTATCGTCTGAGTTTCCTATTGCTCCTGTTACTGCCCCGCCTGGGATTCGTCGACGACCAGCGATTCTTATCCGACCCGGGGAGGTTATTCCTTTTGGTCGACCTTACCGCACCCATCCTAATAGGCCGCGTAATTTGTTGACTGCGAGGAAGAGAGTTGGACCTATACCAGCTCGTAGACTCATATGGAGGCATGTATCACCTCGTTCTTCAGACCACCGCTCATCTTATTTAAATTCATCTTCGGATTCATCACCAGTTCATTCTTTAAGTTTTGATACACCAGGTCAGGCTTATTATGGACCATCGATTATAGATGCATCACCTAGATTTATTTATCCCCCAGTTAGAGCACCGCAACATAGTGAGGCATTTCTTCAATGGAGAGCTGGTCCGTTGTCAACTTTTTATCCACTAACTACATCCGAGTCATCATTGGGAGATTCATCATCCGAGAGATCATTGTATTTGTTTGCACATTCTGCTGGACCATCTTGCATGAGATGTAGGACCCCTGCTGATTTAGTACCATCATCTACAATAGTTTTAGGATCATTAGCTCCTACCCATGATGATCTCTTACTACCTCGCAAGAGGTTCAGAGATTCATACTCATCCGAGGCTAGCATGGAGGAGGATACTGAGCTTGGTATTGCAGAGGCTGAGGTTGGCATGGAGTTAGGTATTGGTGATGGGATTGATAGTGGAGATTATGTTAAGATTAACCCTAGGAATGTTAAGGAGGACATAGAGGAGTTTGAGGCAGAGACTAGTGCTGGATACACAGTAGAGTTAGGTATTGACCCAGTGTCAGCACCGATAGTTGATGAGAAGATTATCGAGCCGGCTGGAGAGCATTCTTCTGGTTCGTCTGGCACTAGAGATTGCATTGTTAGGTCATTTAAGGATATGCCGATTGAGTTGGATGATGATGTGCGTGGCATTTACCATCACATGTCTGAGGTTTGTATTGATAGGATCATCGAGATCGAGACTGTTCAGAGGCAGTTGAAGGCCGGTCAGTTGATAGCTAGTAGAGAAAGAGCTAGTATGGTTGAGAGGATTGAGAGTTTGAGGTTGGAGAACCTCAAGGTTGGAGCTTTTTTAGGTATTAAGAGAGATCAAGTGGACAGTATTCGTCTACACGTGTCCCATTCTCAAGAGGAGTTTTGTCAGATCCGTAGGGATCGTGATGAGGTTAGGAGGAGGTTTACGAGATTGGAGTCGTTTGTTGAGAGGCGTTTGGGATTTTGACCCTAGTAGGATAGTGATATGGTTGAGTAGGACCTTAGACTGATGATAGGTCTAGATGCTAGTAGTAGTAGTAGTAGTATGGTAAATCAAGTACCCCATCATGGGTTGATGTACCGAATCCGATTATGGTATATATGAAATCCTATTTTATTATTTTATCATGTGTTCATATTTGATATGATGTATTATTTATTCGTTCTGGCAAAACGTGTTGTTATTATATTATATTTTATATCATGTATTTAATTCTCATTATTAGTAACCGTGTATTAGTTATGAATCTCACCAAGTGTTGTGTCTTGTGATGTAGAACAATGACTAACACTCATTTCGGAATGACCCTTGGGGCAATCGAAGAAATGATCAACCAACGTGTGACCGCAACTCTAGAGGCTCGTGAGGTTAACAGTAATCTTGGAATCGAGAATGAGAATGGAAATGGAGGAGGAGATGGTAATGGAGATGGTAACAATGGAGGTGATAACGGTAACGGTAATGGAAACCGCAATGTGAATAGAAGAGGCGATATGCCTATTGCTCGTGAATGTACTTACCAAGACTTCATGACATGTCAACCACTCAACTTCAAAGGAACAAAAGGTGTTGTTGGTTTGATAAGATGGTGCGAGAAGATGGAAATAATGTTTCACATCAGCAACTGTCCGAAGAGATATCAGGTGAAGTATTCTACCTGCACTTTGCTCGACAGTGCATTAACCTGGTGGAACTCACACAAGAGAACCATTAGGACTGATGCTACATTCGCTTTGTCATGGAGAGAGCTTCTGAAGCTGATGACAGAAGTGTTTTGCCTTATAAACGAGATTCAAAAGATGGAAACCGAGTTATGGAATTTGACTGTGAAGAACAATGATATGGCTACTTACACTCAAAGGTTCCAAGAACTTACCATGATGTGTACCAAAATGGTCCCTAAGGAGGAGGATCGGGTTGAGAAATTCATTGGAGGTCTCCTCGATAATATCCAAGGGAATGTGATTGCTGTAGAACCCACGAGACTACATGATGCTGTCTGAATTACCAACAACTTAATGGATCAAAAGTTGAAGGGCTATGCTATAAGAAACGCAGAGAACAAGAGAAGGTTGGACACCAACTAGAGAGACTATCGTAGGCAGCAACCACCATTCAAAAGACAGAATATTGGAGGTCAAAATGTAGCTAAGGCCTATACGGCTGGCAACAATGAGAAGAGAGGTTATGGAGGAACATTGCCTTACTACAATATGTGTAAGCTACACCACGAGGGACGGTGTACTGTGAGGTGTGGTAACTGTAGGAAGGTTGGGCACATGACTAGGGATTGTAGAGTTGCAATAGCTGCAACTACTCAAGGAACTCCATGGCCGAATCAGAGGGTTAATACATGTTATGAGTGTGGAGCACAAGGACATTTTAAGAAAGATTGTCCCAAGATAAAGAGTCAAAACCGTGGGAACAAAGCAAGAGTCCCTTATGCAAGAGGAAAATCATATGTCCTTGGAAGAGGTGACACTAACCCAGATGACAACACTGTCACGGGTACGTTCCTTCTCAATGATCATCATGCTTATATACTATTTTATTTGGGTGCCGATAGAAGTTTTGTGCCAAATACTTTTAGTGCATTGTTAGATATCATACCCTCTACCTTAGACATTAGCTATGTTGTCGAACTAGCTGATGAGAGAACCTCAGAAACTAACACTGTGCTTAGAGGTTGTACATTAGGATTGTTAGGACACCCATTTAGCATTGACCTAATACCCATAGATCTGGGTAGTTTCAACGTCATCATCGGCATGGATTGGTTGGCGAACAATCATGCGGTGATTGTCTGTAACGAGAAGATAGTGCGTATTCCTTATGGAAATGAAGTTATGATCGTTCAAGGAGACAAAAGTGATAATGAGAAAAAATCGACATTGAGCATTATATCGTGTATAAAGACGCATAAGTACATTAACAAAGGTTTCCCTGTTTTTCTGGCATAAGTTACGGTGAAGGAAACCAAGGACAATTCGAAGGAGAAGCGACTCGAAGACGTGCCGGCTGTACGGGACTTTCCGGAAGTGTTTTCAGAAGACATACCTAGACTACCACCGACACAAAAGGTTGAATTCCAAATTGACTTAGTCCCTGATGTTGCACCTATAGCACGAGCCCCATATAGATTCGAACCATCTGAAATGCAAGAATTGTCTACTCAACTGCAATAACTTTCTGACAAGGGATTTATAAGACCAAGTTCCTCACCTTGGGGAGCTCCGGTTTTGTTTGTCAAAAAGAAAGATGGATCTTTTCATATGTCTATCGACTACCACGAACATAACAAGCTTATTGTGAAGAATCGATACCCACTTCAGAGAATCAATGACTTGTTTGATTAGCTGCAAGGATCAAGTGTGTACTCGAAGATCGACTTGAGGTCTGGTTATCACCAACTCATAATTCGTGTTGAGGATATCCCAAAGACGGCGTTTAGGACTCGCTATGGTCATTACGAGTTCCAAGTGATGCTTTTCGGGTTGACTAACACACCATTAATATTCATGGATCTGATGAACCGAGTATGCAAACCATACTTAGATAAAATTGTGATTGTGTTCATTGATGACATCTTGATCTACTCTAATACCAAGAAAGAACATGATGCACATCTTAGATTAATTCTGAAGTTGCTCAAGAAGGAAGAATTGTACGCCAAGTTCTCGAAGTGCGACTTTTGGCTGTCGAATGTACAATTTCTTAGTCACGTGATCGATAGTGAAGGCATTCACGTTGATCCTGCAAAGATTGAGTCAATCAAGGATTAGGAATCACCCAAGACTCCGATAGAAATTCATCAATTTCTAGGTCTTGCCGGTTACTACCGACGATTTATCGAAGGTTTCTCAAAGATTGCCAAGCCTATGACGAAGCTGACTCAGAAAATTATAAAGTTCGATTGGGGTGAAAAGGAGGAAACTGCTTTCCAGAAGTTCAAGCAAAAGTTGTGTAGTGCATCGATTTTGGCATTGCCCGAAGGGAGTGAAAACTTCATGGTTTATTGCGATGTTTCTCACAAGGGATTAGACGCAGTGTTGATGCAGAAGAAGAAAGTCATGGCTTATGCATCCCGCCAACTCAAAATCCATGAGAAGAACTACACGACACATGATTTGGAATTGGGAGCTGTGGTGTTCACTCTCAAGATGTGGAAACACTATCTGTACGGCACAAAGTGCGTTGGGTTCACTGATCATAAGAGTTTGCAACATATTCTAGATCAAAAGGAGTTGAACATGAGACAACGTACATGGTTAGAGTTGTTAAGTGACTGTGACTGTGAGTTACGTTATCATCCAGGAAAGGCGAACGTGGTGACAGATGTGTTGAGCCGAAAGGGAAGACCTAAGCCACTACGAGTTCGGGCCTTGGTTATGACAATTGGTTTAAACCTCCTTGTGCAAATCTTGAACGCTCAGGTTGAGGCGAGAAAGGAAGAGAATTATGGAACCGAAGACTTGTGTGGCATGATTAAGATATTAGAGCTACGTGCCGATGGAACGTTGTGCTTGAGGAATAGAAGTTGGATACCCTGTTTTGGTAAACTGAGAGCTTTGATTATGCACGAGTCGCATAAGTCAAAGTATTTGATCCATCATGGATCGGACAAGATGTACCAAGACTTGAAGAAGCTATACTGGTGGCCCAACATGAAAGCTAAAATTACCACATATGTCGGTAAATGCATGACATGCGCAAAGGTTAAGACAGAATACCAAAAACCGTCCGGTTTATTGGTACAACCTAAGATTACTCAATGGAAATGGGAGAATATAACCATGGAATTTGTAACAAAGCTACCAAAGATGGCAAGTGGGAAAGATACGATTTGGGTTATAGTCGATCGACTCACTAAATCTGCTCATTTTCTGCCAATAAAGGAAAACGACTCAATGGAGAAAGTGATGAGACAATACTTGAAAGAAGTAGTCTCAAGACATGTAGTGCCGGTTTTGATCATCTCCGATCACGACGGCAGGTTCACGTCTCAATTTTGGCAGTCTCTCCAAGAAGCTTTAGGCACTCAATTGGATATGAGTATGGCATACCACCCACAAACAGATGGTCAAAGTGAGAGGACCATCCAAATGTTGGAAGACATGCTACGTGCATGTGTGATGGATTTCAGAAAGGGATGGGATAGACACCTACCTTTAGTAGAGTTCTCCTACAACAACAGCTACCATACGATAAGCTGCACCTTTTGAGGCATTGTATGGTCGCAAGTGTCAGTCACGTATATGTTGGGCTGAGGTGGGAGATGCTCAGCTTACTGGCCCAAAAATTGTTTGTAAAACTACATAAAAGATCGTCCAAATCAAGCATCGTATACAAGCTGCATGTGATAGACAAAAGAGCTACGCCAATAGGAGGCATAAGCCATTGGAGTTTCAAGTTAGTGTCAAGGTTATATTGAAAGTATCGCCATGGAAAGGAGTGATACGTTTTGGCAAATGGGGAAAGTTGAACCCTCGTTACATTGGACCTTTTAAGATTCTCGCCATGGTTGGAACAGTTGCATATCGACTTGAGCTATAGCAGCTAATCCATGTTCATAGTACCTTTCACGTCTCTAATCTAAACAAACACTTATTCCATGAACCACTCGTTATCCCGTTGGACGAAATTCACGTCGATGACAAGCTCAATTTTATTGAAGAACCGGTCGATATTTTGGATTGAGAAGTTAAACGTTTGAAACAAAGTTGCATTCTAATCTTAAAGGTCCATTGGAATTCAAAGCGAGGCCCCGAGTATACTTGGGAGCGCGAAGACCAAATGCAGAAAAAGTACCCTCATCTTTTCGCTAACTCTAAACCCATGTCTCATGCTACATCCTAAGATTTGAGGACAAACCTCTTTTAACGGGGAAAGGATGTCGCACCCTGTGAATTTTAGGTCATTATTTTAAACTTTTCTATTTACTAGTTTGACTGTTATAAGTTACGTGTTAAATTGCCGTTAAACCGGGAGGTTGTCTCGCGTAAATCTGAAAAACTTCATCGGATGCGTTCCGACTTCAGACTTGGATTATTCTGCGTGTTATATGTATTATTTCATCATTCTATAGTGTTACGTGGATTGCGTACACTCTTATTTATGATTATTAGATTTTGCGTGTGCGTTTTACGTTTTTCGCGTTTTTGATCAAACGGAACCCTGAAAACCCGTAAACTTTTCGTGTAAACTCAAGTTATCGATTATATCGAGTTTGAAAGTCAAAAATTTCGTTCTCCCTCCTCCCTTATTAAAATCGGACGCCCAACACAACCAAAGAACAACATCAAGTCTCAAAATAAAATTAAAGAGAATCATTCCACTTTATTTTGTCATCACCTTATACATATGTGGCATAGGGACTTGTTGTCCCCTTGTTTCCCATGCAACAACACTATCTTACACATTCTTTGTCACTATGTATAGTGAGGACCACATGAGCACTATTAAAAGTTCAACCAATAACATCTCACCTTGGAGCCAAAGCAAGACTTGAACCCCTCCCCCCTGGCTTGATGATTTCAGACGAACCACAAGGACCATGAGGTCCTTGATTCAAATTTTTGCTTTCATGAGTCCATAAAATATCTTAAACCCTAAACCTTCCCTATATAAACCCCACTTATGAGAACTCTAGGTCATTCCTCACACAACAAGCCTCAACACCACCACCACCACCTCTCCATAACTTTTGATTTCTAGCAAGATCCACTTATTTTAATCTTATTCCTAAATATATCTAAGGGTGTTCCAAAGTTTTGATCATAGTTTTTCAAGGTTTTCTAGGATTTCAAGAGTTAGGGTTTTTATTATTTTAAGAGGGTTTTGCAAGAATATTTTGGGGTTTAAAGATCTAAGGTTTTTCTAGTAGATCTTGTGTGTTCATCTTGTTCATCTTATTGTTGTAAGTGTATTCTTGACATCACTTTCATTTCTTTCTTTTATATAACTCTTGAACATATTTCATATATATCCGTTTGTGTTTGTGCAAGTATTTTGAAAATAAACAATATGGTTTTGAACTAGTCACACTTTTATGCATTCTTTAATTTACATATTATCATTATGGTAAGGATGAGTGAACTTGTGGGTTGCAACAATAGTTATGATGAGGTTAGGATATATTAAGAGTGGTTTTGTTGATTGGTTTTGGCGAAAAAGAAGTTAGGTTAGACTAGACACTATGGCGGTCTTATGGTTGAGTCTATAGTCAAGTCTATGGTACATATTCGAAAATATAAGTTGCTGATTGAAAATGTAAATGAGGTTTTAGGACACTTAAAAATGTTTTCAATAGTCGAGAAAGTTTTTTTTTTGGATAGGTCGTTTCGTATAGATAGATTTCCATATATTAACAACTAAAAACGGATTTAAAACGGCCAAGTTATGGCGAAATGAATTTTGAAACACTTTTCGGAAAAATAAATAATGTAGTTGCTGTTTGGATTATTAAATAAGGTTTTCGGACACTTTCGGGTTGATTTGAGCTTTTTAAACATTGGCGAAACATATAGAAACATTAGTATATTAAGCGGGAACACTAGAAACGTCATGAACATTATTATGCGATGTCGAGGATTATAAAATCATTAGGTTTCTAAAAATAGTAACTTTTAGTAAACATTATCGAGATAGACATAAGAGATAGATGTTTAGGTTTCGCAAGTGCGTTTTTGGAGATATAGACTTAACAAATATAGGAGACGGTATTAACGTCTTGAAACTAAAAACATTCCTAAAATAGAAACTTACTAAAAATGGCAATTTTCGGTTAAACGACGAAACTTAACGAAAAACTCTATAATATTGTTTAGTCACGTTTTGTTAAACAAACTAAAGCACAAACACATGGATATTGTCTTTTTCGCTTGTGAGCATTTCGTACGAGTTTCGTGTATCTTTCGTTTTCCTAAGACGCGTCGTTTATTTAGGTCGCCGCGTGTAGGATCTCTCGGCTTTATTACTTCTTCGTTGATTATCGATTCACCATTTGCTTAAGGTGAGTTCATAGCCCCACGTTTTTACCAATTTACAAATGCTTTATACTTTGGGGTGAGAAACATCGTTTACTTTCTAAATTGGACACAAGTACTTTACGTGAGTCTTACATGTTTATGTGTTGCCTAAGTTTTGCTTACAAACCACTATTGCCCGAACTATCATAAACCGTTAATTACCTATGACTGACTTGGTTGGTTAAGTGAGCACGAGTGAATAAATAGATCTATTGGGATTAATTATCCCTATCTGGTTTGGTTCCACTTAACTAAGAACAAACGGATATATGTCACGTCGATTTACATTTTGGTGGTCTTTGGTTTGGGACACCGGTTAGGGCAGGCTTTATGTTGGGATCTAAATACTGATTATTGAGATTCAAAGACTTCTAAGTGCTATTGGAGTTACTGCTGCTCATGCTCAAGGTTAATGCTGCTTGAAGTTCGTATTGAAGTTAATGCTGCTTAGTTAAATTTAGTGCTGCTTAATTGAGGTTAGTACTGCTGAAGAACTTCAATGAAAAATATGCTAAGTAGTTACTACTGCTAGTGTAAACAGTTTGTACTGCTGGTACAAAGTTAGCACTGCTAGTTCAAAGTTAGTACTGCTAGTGAAAAGTTAATACTGCTAGTACAAACTTAGTACTGCTGATGGTTAAGACTGCTCAGAGGTTACTACTACTTAAAGATTAATGCTGCTGAGAAGTTAAGACTGTTTATACGATATGTATAAGTTATTTTTGGATATGATCATGTATACTTAGGAAAAGATCATAGATTCTTAGAAAAGATTTGGTAAATATTTTAGATTCTTAGAAAAGATTGTATGTTGACTAAGACTCTTTGGTGTATAAAAGGAGGTCGTAGGTCATATAGATGATACACAATCATTCACATTGAATTATCATCATTGTCGTAGCTTCAAGGTCATTGTAACCCTAATACTGGAAGAGTATTCGTATTATTTTCATTAATAATATTGGAGCTTGTTTGTTAAATTGTTTGAATCACTGTTTCATTGATAATACTTCTTTATATTAAAGATTAGATTCTACATAATCTTTAATACGTTCAAGTACAGTTCCTACTAGTTGTGTTAGATTTATCTAATATAACTAAACCTTAATAAACTTAAGGAATTCGATTCATTAAGAACTAGGATCAACAAGTGGTATCAAAGCTTGTTAAGAAGCTGTGATAAAGAAGGTATGGATCAAGATTCTATTTTGAAAATTTTATTTTCAAGTTTTGATGTATGATCTTTTCTTTTAAGAATATAACTTTGCCATACTTTCCAACAGAGTTGGAGTCATACATCTCATACCAATGCTGTGATAACTAGAAGGGGGAGGGGGTTGAATAGTTTATAGGTTGGTTTTACATTCTAAAAGTTTGGTTTCAAAATACTTAGATTTGAGTTGTATGTTTAACCAATCAACAATATGAATCAATAATGTAACTATCTAAACTAGTACTAAATAACAAACACAATAAAATATAAAGAGATGAGAGAAGGAACAATCAAACCAAGACATCAAGATTTATAGTGGTTCGGCTACGAAGCTCTTCTACGCCTTACTCCACTCCCCGAGTATCCGACTTGAGATTTCACTATGTCAAGATGCCCCTTACCGGCCGTAGAAACCGTTAACACGTCACTTACCTTGTTTTCTGAACACAGCTAATTGTCGAGTCATAATATTAGCTAGAACCAAATCTACACGTCACAAACACTATAACACTCCCAAGATCTACACTATAGGATTTACCCACTATCCGAATCACATAATTACACAAGATAATTACAAGAATTTTTGATGCGAAAAGAATAATGAGAGATCACGAAATTAACATTGCGTTTCTTGGCGAATACGAATGTTTTTTCTCTTGCAACTTATAGAGAGATAGGAGAGATAGAATGAAGAGATTAGGATCAACTTTAAACAAGATCGTAGAATATTAGTGATTAAGAGTTTTAGTGAGAAAAGAAGGTTTTAAGAGAGAGAAAATATATAGAAAAATTTATGCCAAGAGGGTTAATTTTAGCTAAGACTTGAGCAGTATTATAGGCAAAAAATCCTAACGGGCACAGCAGCGGTCCCCGTGCGGTCCCAGGGATATCTGGGGCCGCCAGGCCTATAAGGGGGCGCCGAGTAGAGCTCTCTCCAATGGTTATCTTTTGTGGTGGGGAAATTTACATTTCAAATTTGTTTATTTAAAATATAACGATTTTCTTTATTAATCAAATATTTGAAAGATACTTTGTGAAAATGTATGGATTAAGAAATGTTTTTCTTGATCACGAAACATGCTTAATGATTTGTTTGTAATACTTAAGTGATCACTAAATCTTAAATGGCATTTCACGATCAATAATTTGTAAACGTTTATTTTTATCGTAAATGTTTTAACATTTTGTTATTATCAAAACATTGAGAGGTCGAAATATATAAATAACGTTTTTAAACATTATTTGTTTTAACAATCTCCCCGTTTCATTCCATTTCTCCCCCTTTTTGTCGAATTCAAAAAGAATGATAGTTGAATTGTTGTAGAAAGAAAGAAGTCGACGATATCAAGACTCCCTCTTGATGTATGCTCCCCCTCTTTTGGGGCACCAAGGGATCGATCTTACAAAAATTATTTGCTACAAAATAAAGTTAGAAGTACAAGTGCAATACAATATATTCCTAACTAGTAGCAATATAGCAATCCATGCAAGTTAACTGGGAAAAAAAAAAAAAAAAAAAATATATATATTATATATATAATATATATAATATTATATATAAAAAAAAAATATTGGGGGGGGGGGGGGGGGGGGGGGGGGGGGGGGGGGGGGGGGATATATCAAAGTAGTTTCAGTTCATTTGCTCTATAAACGCAGACAAATAAGCAATACTAACGAGAACGAGATAATTCATACCTTAACGGTATGAGTAATACAACATAAAGTAGATAAGCATAACATTAGAACATATTAAATCATAAAGCTAGACTAGTGGAGTCTTGAAGTCTAGAAGATGCCATAAGCAAAAGATGGATGACCGATTATTATAAGAAATTAAACATATTAGAATGTTTAATTATGGTAGGTTGAGAAGGGTGAGGTAGGTGGGTCATGGTGTGGTGGAGTTTGAGTTTGAGGTATGAGACGGGTGAGAAGAAATTAAATGAAATTGATTTCATTTCTCAAAGGGTGGAAATGATTTCTAGTGTACCTATAACGGTGACAAAAGCCAGAGTGAAATTCAACTTAAGGATTGGTAAGAGGGTGGATCAAGGGTGATGGTGGTGAAGGTAGTACATGAGAATAGGCATTGGGTATGTTTTGAGTTTGGGATTCAAGAATAGAGGAGACATTGTGAAGTTGATCAATCATTTGGTCTCTAAGTGGATTGTGGGAAGGAGGTGAAGAAGATTAAGGATTGACCCTTGGAGGAAGTAAGGGTGACGCAATTTTGAGAGTAAGAAGGGGATTTTTGTGTAAGTGTTGTTCGTCTCCAAACTTGTCTCACCAACATTCTAGGTTTCCTAGAGAAGTTTGGAGGAGGGTTTAAGCAAGACATTGATGATGAAAGTGAAAAAGGTACAAGAGAAGAAGAAGGTGATGGTGAAGTGTGATAGTTGTGTGACTTAAATAATGGAAGAGATAGAAAAGCATGGCTTGGGTAGAAGAAGATGCAAAAGATGGTTTAGCTAATTAGGGAAGTGTCAGCTTGAGGCTATAGGTAGGAGGGTCAAAGATACAGAAAAAGAGGCAAGACTGTAAAATTCGTTCCCTCCTGTTGGTGGTCCCATAAAAGTTGGCGGTCTCATATATATTTGGGGGCTACCCCTGTAACAACCCTAAATTTTCACCAATGGAATATAACAACCTCAAATTTTCATCAATATATTATCTATCTATTACTTTATGGTCACCTTTTTACAGGGAAATTTTTCATTTTATTTCAAACCATTATGTAACATTATTTACATAACTAAAGTGAACAAGCTCATGCAACCACCAATACTAAATCTATGACCACATATGTCAAATGAATATCATAATATGTCAAGCAATACATTCAAATACTCATATGTTATATATATAACATATCATTATAAATCAAACATTATGTATCAATTTATACCGCAACCCTAATTTTGGGCAATTTTTTTCATCAATTCAAAATAAATACAAGTCCATGAGACATGTGTACAAGTATTCCAAGCCTAGAATTTCCAAATATGTGTACCTCCTAAACTCTAGTACAACCTTTCTAAGCTCATGATACAACTCATCACTACGTGGAAATGGCAAATAAACACTTATTCCCTCCATTTTTGAAATCCGATTGTACCACTCTTCTAGCAAGGCTTACAAGCTCTCTTAGCAACAACATCTAAACATATTTAACCCTAAAACCTAATCTACATTCGGATTAAACCATAAACCTTAATCCGAAACCCAATATCCTAAAGTCTAAACAAAACCCTAATCCTTAAACCTAAATCAACACTAAACCTTAATCCCAATCCTAGACACTAATCATAAACACTAAACTAAACCTTAATTAACCCTAAACCCTAACCCTAGCTCGGTTCAACCCTAAATCTAAATCTTAACCTTAACCCGCAACCCTAATGAAACCCGTACACCTTAAACCCTTGTTATAAACTAGTTTAAATCCACACCACATATTACAAGCACCTCTATAAGCTCCTTGTAAGCTACTTATCACCTCTTTGTCACCCTTAGCCTCGTCATCACCTTGGGCACCAAGAAAAATGCCACCTCTTCTCCTTGCACACCAAGTAAACCATCCTTGTCACTCCTTGCAGCTCGTGCCCTCACCATACCTTGCCACCTCTCTAGCTTAACTTGGTCTCCAAGTTCTTGCACCATATATAAAGACGTATGCATGCATGCCTTAAACTCACATCAAACACAAACATACACTCAAATGGAGCTCTAAACAAGATCAAGGAAGATCAAATAAGGAAGAACTCAACAAATTTGAAGCCAAGAATCAAGAGAATGAAGCCCTTGAAGTCGTTTCCAAGCGTACGAATCCAAATAAGCTCATACGGCCCATATAAGCTCAAGTAAGCTTAAAAACTTGTTCCATAAGCTCATAATTTGTTTTATATCTTTCATAAGGCTTGTAAGATCATATGTTAACTCTTGTTTAAGCCCTTGAATCACAAACCCATGTGTTTTGGATTTTCTAAACCAAACGTGCCCATTTTTTATCATTAAGCTCATAAGCTATAAGCTCGTAAAAGTTATTTATCCTAACTTATTTTAGCTTATTATAATAAGCTATAACCTGCAATTACTTTCTATATTGAAAAAAAATCAAAATTAAGAATTTTGGACTAAAAATGTAAATGTTTTCATGCACAAGGGTATATATTGTAAATTTCTGAAATTATATAGTTTTGGGCTGAAAATGTCATTATTCTAAAGTTATAACTATGAGGGGCTGTATTACCAAGTTTTAAAGTTAAAGGTTTAAGATATAAATACTTTATATATAAAGGACTAACTTTGTAAAAGTATATTCAAGGGTCTATATTGCCATTTTTGCATACTTAAAAATATAAATTATCATATTTTTATATAAATTATAAAAATATATATAAATATTATAAGACTCGATTTTATTAAAACCTGACATATTTATCGTTTTTAATCATTGATCGACGCATTATAAATCAATTATATTATATATTTAACGTAATTTATCATCGACTAACTTTTAAAGAAACTTAAAACTATATCGTATCACGTTACTAGGGAATTTTATATGAGAAGTTTCATTTGAGTATACGTTTTGACGAGTTCGCTAGATTTACGATTTAATGTGTCATGGCTTCTCAAACATTTACTGCATGACCTCAAAATTATGATAGCCCGAACAGTGATACAATATTTTCATAAATTAATAAATCAAAGAAATATGTATGATAAAACTTTACGAAGTTTTAACGAGACATATTACCTCAGGTTGCATGTTGAAGCCGTTTTACTTTCATTTGATAATAATCTTTACTGCTCGGGTAGATAACATCGTACTACCATATGGACGCATTTCATTTACA
>BQNB010131949.1:5879-18704 GCA_026074375.1 Tanacetum coccineum | reverse complement strand
GGGAGACTTTGGGAATCTTTCTTAATTGCTCTTTTGGATTGTCTTATATATTGTCTTATATATTGTATTATATATTTTATGTATAGAATTAATATATCAGGTACCATTCATTGCCATCGGATTTGCTGCCTTTCCGGTCATTCTATTTGTCATACTACAAGTTCCTCTTTTAAAGGATGCTTTATACACAACATATTGTTCTAAGTATCTCTTTAAACCCGAGAAACATATGCTTTAAATTTAAGATCTCTGTACAGTTTCACTTCAAGATGTATTTCTAAGGTATGGTGATGATAATGTATTCTTTTGATGTCAATATTTTGTATTAATGGCATGGCACAAGGAATTTTTCTTTCCTCTCAATAAGTATCATATCCATGATGCGTATTTTCTGTTAAATAGATCAGGTTTTAAATTTATAAACTGCGAACCACCTAAGATCTATATACACACTAACGAGCAGTGTACCCGGTTGTGTGCAGTATACTTAGGATAAGTCCAAGGTCGACCCAAAGATCTATGTGATGGTGTTCTAACTTGAGGCAATTTACTAATAAACTAGAAAGTGATCGAAATTGTCACGTTTGAAATTAAGGAATAAGAAAACTTAATTGAAATGATTTAAGTACGATCACAGAGAAGAAAGTGCTATCCTAATTACTTATTAATTAACTTAATGATTCAATTTATTCTACTAGTTGGGAAAGCCAGGATCAAATGGTCATCAAATCCTCACTTATCTCGCAGATTCCTAGCCACACTGGTCGTAGCAACCGATATTTTGTCCCACTGGTCATGGTGAGCGAGCATCATATTTGGCATTCTTATGATCAAAGTATTATAACCATAACAAATATTAACAAGAAATAAATGAATCATAATGATAATTAATTTATAATAGAGATAACATAATAAAAGCTCAACCAAAAATTGTATTTATACAATCAATATCACTGTCAATTAATGAAAGTAATGAAAACATGATAATCGAACCAAACTAGTATGATGATGATGATCGGGACCAGATTCTCTCTTCTAGGATGGCTGGTGAGTGTTAAAAATAACTTGGGATCAGGTCCTTGTCATCCCCTCAGATGAGAGGAAGAAGAGATGAGTATTTGGGCTAAATTCGGCCTTTATTTATAGGTTTTGACCTGGTTACGGCGTAACTGATGTATTTGGTTACGCCGTAACCATGCTGATGTAGACTTCCCATTATGTAGGCTTAAAATTGGTTACGGCGTAACTGATGTGTTTGACTATGCCGTAACCATGACTGGCAGGTTTATGGCGCAACTGATGTGTTTGGTTATGGCGTAATGGATGTGGTTATGACGTAACTGAAGTGTTTGGTTATGGCGTAACCCTGCGGCACAATTGTAGTTATTGCAAACTTGTGACTCATCAGTTGTCATCCGGCTTTAACTCAAATCACGAAAGTTGTAGATATCACTTTCCTCTTGCTATGGCCGCTTGAATCAACTTAAAACGAGTTAGTATGAATAAGTTATGGTCAAAATACTATAGCACATTTCTGGAACATTTCTCCAACTTTTCGGCTTCGTTTCTTCACATAACTCTTTCACGAGCCCTTCATAATAACTCCAAATCATAAGTGAATTACTTCATATATATTTCTTTAGTAGAAGCATCCATTCTTCACGTCATTTCGTTCCAATTCCTTGTTTATCCTGTAAATGTAAATATGAACATTTTAAGTATCAAATCTATAATAAAGCAATATAAAATAAGGCAATAAGCATGGGATTTTGATATGGAAAAGTATCAATTATTTGATGTTATCAAATATCTCCCCACTTGACTTCTACTTGCCCTCAAGTAGACCTGTTAGAATTATTCATAGAAAGATTTCTCCAATTTAACTCAGAGAAATGAATTCATAATTTACTTATGCTAGAAACCATCAAAGCCGAACACCTCACGAAAAGGGGATCAAAATCACTCAACTCTCATACTAGTCTAAGTGTTTCATTTTCGGGGTGATCACTCAACTGCACTGTCATAACATGTATTCTATCATAAGCTTGGAGAGTACACAAATCTGCACCAGTTAGAATTAGGGTCTAAACAGCTCTTAAAGGCAATATGGTGACACACATAGGTTTAAACAGGCGATTGATTCTTTCCGATACCGCTGGTTGATCCAGAAAAGGCGACAAAACCACATATGCTCGGCCACATCTATGGACGAGACACATGTGATTGCTCTCTCCTTAACTCGAACATGCTAAAGGTCAGAAAAGTTATTGTCATTAGCGGTAGGATTAAGACATGGGGATACTCATTAATTGGGTGTTAAACAAAATACACAAAACAAATAGTCTAAATAATCTAAGGTTGTCATAACCGGCTACCATCCATCCACAAGTCCAAGTATCCAAGTGCGAAAATTTAATCCAAAACAATAGGATACTAGCCCAACCTTCATAATCATACATATGGCTTGTAGTTGCACCATCTTTATATCTTTGAGCAAACAGATGGCCTATAGTTGCACCATCTTTATATTTTTGACAAATTGTTGGTTTTATAACACGTAACCAACATGAATATGCTACATAGGTTTATATTTTTATCTTTTTTTATTATTACCCCTATAGCAATGAACATATCCCCCCACTTGAGATGAACAATATCGAAAGTGATGATAGAGTGGGTCTTTATGAATCAACAATGATAGGTCTTTTACGAACGCGCAAAATTTTTGAACCCATTTCCCCAAACCATGGACTTAAGTAGCCAGAGATTTCAACATAAATAGAATATAGACTACACGGTAGGCTAAGGCAAAATGGTGTACCGACACATTTAACATAAATGGTTGAAAACAAGGATTGGCTCAACAAGGTGATCTAGGGGTATCTTGCACTAAAATTAAGTGCAACAAGGGGTTTTACAGGAGGTCAACTAGTCAGGGTAACAAGTCGATAAACACACACATAAAGGCTGTTTGGGGTAAATTCCTAAATGTTGCCCTATTAAACAGTCTATTCCTGCTAATCAATTAAGTCTCAAAATGAAGTACATGCCAAGTTCTAAAGTTTACAATACTACCGGCACACTCATATTTTTGGTGGATTTTTATATAATAGATGAAAACAGAATCATTAGGCTTAACCTCACCAATTGAAATAAAGGGTAATAGTGCGCTTGGCAAATATTTATTCTAGTTTAGTAAGAAAAACATGTCAAATTTTTTAAAAATTGGCACAATTTTTCAAGAAAAAATATAAAATCGAAGGCAAATATAGTTCAAGTGGTAATTCTTCTCCCATCTCCCCACTTAGTTTGTACAATGTCCTTATTGTATATTAAGGAAATGAAAAGTTAAAAATAAGAGTAGAATTAGAACAAAATACTCCCCTGGATTCGCTCGGGATGATGAAAAGACAACATGCTCTAAGCCATGCTTCAAGTCCACTTCCATGAGCAACATCCACAACTCTAACACATCATCATCATCGGCATGGTATCCAACTAATCCGGATTTGAAATGCTTCCCTGTAGCCAAGTATAAACCAAGCACCACTCCATGTGTATCAACCTGTACTAGCTGCAAGAAAACTAATTCCAAAAGCATAAATCTAGCTAAAAGAAGGATACCAAAATATACAGAATAATAATACAAGAAATACAAACCTAACTCACTTTCGTAGGAATCATTGTTGCATTTAGCGTATCAACAAGCCTTTTAAATCACTTGGTGACCCAAGTGAACGAGTGAAGTCTCGTGAGGGTTTCCAGAGAACACACCCATAAAGTTCATTTAATTATACACGGTTTAGTAAAAGTTTCAAACTAAATTAAGGTTTTCATAAATGGGTTACGGCGTAATCAAGAAATGAGTTACGCTGTAACCATGTGGAAAAATATTTTTTTTTAATTTGGTTATAACTAGTTACGGCGTAACCATAGAGAGGTCGTAACTGAATCTGTTACGGCGTAACTGGAGTGGTTACGCCCAAATAGAAACATTTTTACCACATGAATCTGAGTTGATATGACCTCGGATTCCATTTCCTTGCTGTGAGAACCTGCAAAACTAGGTAAGAAACATACAAACCAACTAATATGCAGAAATGAAATAAAGCAAAACATAAATTTAAAGATATGCATGGGGTGCCTTCCACGAAGCGATTTGCTACTGGGTAGGGAAATGATAAATTAAAACCATATTGCTGACGAGATTTCATTTCCCTTTTTGTCTTACTGGTTTTGTGTGATGATTGGCTTACTTGGTGTTGTAATTTTCGAATGAAGGTCTCAAAGTCATATGTCCTTAAGAGATCCTTTAAATCGTTAACAGTGTTACTATCTATCTTTTCGAAAACCCTAGTGTTATCAGCAAACGCCTCCCTGAACTCGTTCAAATGCTTATTTAAAATAGGATTAATAGCTGGTGCTACATAATCGTCATTGGCGGTGTGATGTGAACTGTCTGAGGGGTCAAAGGTTGTATTACATGGTCTTGTAGAGTAATATCATAATCCTGTTCCTCTTCCCTTACAACTTTTGCCTTATTACAGACTAGTCCTAGTGGCATATATGGTTGCACTATTGGTTTAAGTTTCGGTAAAGTATGTATGGAAGGTGTGAGTATTTTCCTAAGCCTTTCTACATCCTCGACCGTTATATCACAACCGTCATTCATGTACCCTTCATCTTCCTGAATTTCCTCAGGAATTCCAATCGCGCAAATAGTTTTGCGAGTTCTGTAAGGGTCACCTAGAAATGGCATGAGTGGTACATAAGTTTGAACAACTGATAAGTCACGAGGAACCGGCTCCTTCACGTTTTCCTTACCCATTGTCGTTCTTGCCTTGACCTTTTTACCTATATTAGTAAGGACAGTTTGGGTTAATTAATAAGCTTTTTCCTGCAAGTTCTTTGTTGTAGTTTTAAGTGCCCTTATGTTTAATTCTGTGTTTTCGATAGACTTCCTAATCCATTCATCATCTGTGGCCTGTTCTTTAATTGAATCTTCGTAAAATTTGATGATGGTTTCCTCCAAGGATCCCATATACTATTGCTTTGCTCAACTGCCTTGCCACTTTTTAGAGGACACTCATTGGTTAGATGTGCCCCTTTGAAACTTACTTGAATGGTATCAACAAATTATCCGGATATTATTGATTCTTTCCCTGGTGATTGCTTCATCATACCAATCATGTGGATAGTCTGCCATGACTTGTATTGATTTAAGGGATTGAGTTGGTGTCATTAGAGTAATGAACCCTCTAGAGTCGAGCAGTTTGCGAGTAGAGATGTCTAATCTCGTGTAGAAGATCTGAACATTTTGATGATTGTTTAGATCATGTTGCGGGCATTTAAACAGCAGATCATTGTACCTTTCCCAAGCTTGATACAATGTCTCGTTCATATCTTGTTTGAAATTGCGGATTTCTTCTAATTTCTTGGCAGTTTTAAAAGGTGTGATCAAGATATTGCCAGATAAAACTTCGCAGAAGACCCAAGTATAGATCACGGTCCTGCCGAAAGCGCATGTTTTTTCCACCTCAAGGCTGCCCCTTGAGGGTAATAGGAAATATTCTGAGCATAACGGCATCGTGAATGACGCCAGGGAAGTAGAAGAGATCTACGGTTTCTAATACCCTCCGCACATGTTCGTGGGCATCTTTATCATCAGTACCTGCAAAAAGTTTACGTCTTAATTCCCTCATAAAGTTGCTATTGATTTCGAATTCGATGTCATTGCCAATTTTGGGTTTCACCAAGCCCCTCTAATGTCATCTCGAATCAAAGCCAGGTATTTCTCCATAGTGAGCGTGCTGATATCTACATCATCTCCCAGTTCTAAAAAACTTCACAAGAAAAACTAGGCAAAACTATTAACATAAAAATACAATAAATACAAACTTCAAATAATTACTAATATTTAGCTCCCCACAGCGGCGCCAAAAACTTTATGTGTATATTTATTTTAAAATCAATTTATTCAAGTTTTTAAAATTTTATAAAACTCAATCACTGACGAACGCAACTAAAGGTCATAAACCGATCGTGAGTAGTGTAGAGATGGTAAATCCGAGGTCGTCCCAAGAGCTAAGTGTTAATTAGTTTTAATTTGAATTGTCACGTTTGAAAATGGTTTAAGATTGATTTATGAAAATAACAGGAAAGTAAATATGCGAAAAGTAAAAGAGATAGAAGTAATCATGGAGATAAAGGCTACCAGTCATTCATTACACATTGTCAATACTAACTACGTTTCCTTATGCAATGTTACACCATGGTTTCATTAGTGGTTTCTAAAGTCGACAGACCTGAATAGATATCTTTAGTCTGCCCTATAATTCTTGCGATCCTGAATCCCCTGAAAGTCACGAAGGTAGGGCAACACCAGGTCATAGTGATTAATCCCAACTATCCCCCGAATTATTCTAATAACCTATACATATTATTAACCCTCTCTGAAAGAGTTCCCGTGCTTTTAAAGTATATTAAGTGATAGAGGCAGTAACTTGGTTAGTTCCTACACTAGGGATAGGGTTTTAGACCTACCCTAGTACCTGGATAATCCCATGTTCAATTGGTAATCTAATAACAGGATTAACATGATCTAAACCACCCGCAATATTATCAAAACCTAGGGGTACACAATAGTCAAAGGATATCCAACAAAACCATGATTTAATAGGAAACAAACATTATAACGATAGTAAATTCATGACTAAGACAACACTTGAAGTGCTTAGCCGCTCATAGAAACAACACAACAAGAATTAATTAATCAAGATAATCATAGGATTGAAAACACATAATTCTATACAAAAAGCGATTATTGAACGCTTAAAATACAAAAGTAAGATAGTTGATCTCCCTTGGAACATCTGGTGGAATTCTTCGACATATGAAGGCCTTGATCACCCCTTGAATCTGTGGTGGAAGGATTGATGACTAAGTGTTTGAATGAGGGCTCTATTTATAGGCCTCGACATCTTTACGGCGTAACCATAAAGGGTGTTATGCCGTAAAGTTCTTGACACAGGTTTCCATATTCCAAGCTTAAATATGTTACGTCGTAACCTTTTTCCCTTGTTACGCCATAATGGTGACTAGACGTTCCATATCGTAGGCAATAATAAGTGTACAGCGTAACCCAATGTCCTTGTTAAATTGTAATGATACCATGCAGCGTTCAATATTTTCATAATAAACTTATTATTGCGTAAACCTTTTGTATGTTGTTCTTATAAGTCAAGCCAGACCCTAAAAGTCAAAGATTGAAATCGTCATTCTAAATTCGAAAATTCTCGGATGTTACAAATAGAGTGATATTTTTTATATCAATGCTGAGGAATATAAGTTAGAGGGTCATAATAAACCTGTTAACTAATAAGATGAATTATCACATCTTGGATCTGATAAATATCTTAGAACTATGAATGAAAAGATGTAGTCCTTAAAAGACAATCAATGTTTTGAGATTGATTGGTCTTTCACCAAACAGTAAAATGTGAGGTGAGAATGAGTTTCTTTTGAAGGAAGGCTCATAAGGACAAGATTGTATACATATTAATGCCTGACTGATGACAAGAGTTTTTAATCTTACTCAAGCAATTGACTATGATTAAATCTTTCTTTTCTACACGCATTAATTATATAAAGATAACTAATTGTCATACAGATTTCTTGAATCTGACGTATGGCGAATTAAGGATCATAACTCTTTCCTTAATGATTACCTTGCGAGGACGATGAGTAATCAAAAGGGTTATGAGTCTGTATTTGTTTTATGACAACTAAGTTTTATAACTCTTTTCTTTATGATTACCTTTTGCGAGGACGGTGTGTAATCAAAAGGTTATGAGTTTTAAATAATCTTTATAAAGTATACAAGATAATAGAATCCAAGTGTGGATTAGATCATGCATCTAGGAGCCGAGATCTTAAGTGTAATCACAATATGGTTTCTGATTAAATTAAGATAATTGTTGAGTACATCTGACATCAAGTTGGAGCATTATGTTTTTTCCTTAAAATTCATATATTATGTAACATATTGAAGGTATCATTCTATCTAAGCTAGATGTTAATCCTTGAGATTGGAATGAAACTTCACTTGGAAATTTAGGAAATAAAACAAACACCTTTGGAATAAATGATTAATGTAATAAACATATGCGGAAATTAAGTCCTAACACAATGCAATATATCATTAAAGCAAGTCTTAAATGATATGTTTCACTTGAGATAATTTAATACATGGATGGACATCTTGTGTTTTTAACTAAGGATTCATCATGTATATCTTATATTGTGTATAAGACTGGTTGTTACTTTTGCACAAGAGCAAGATGAGCTAACAACAACAGTATCTAATTGAGAGTGATTTAGATGACTGTTAAAATAAATGTTTACGAATTGTATAAGGCATAGTGTTGTTTGTGTACACACAATGCTAGAGAATAATCAATCCTAGTTAAAGTAGAATTTCATCTTTAATGATAAATCTACTAACTAGATATGTTCATATTAGGGTATAGTTGCAATACACATTAAAGAATGATGATACTTTACATTTTAAGAAACTATAAAGATGGCTGTCTCAGATAAGAATGTTGTTGACTACAAATACCTCGTTAAAGGTATTGTCACATTTCCATACTATGATTCTTGCAATGGTATGCAAATATACATACGACACTCATCATAGCATTCAAATTCTTCACAAATTTGTGAATTTGAAACAAGTATTCATAAAGTTTACTCATATAACTATTTAGCTGTCTTGTAAAGAAAAAGTTGAGAATGTTGGATACATTGGACTTCAACTTGCTAATTAGTTTCATGCATATCTGTTTTTAGTATTTGAATAATTGGGATGTAAGACAATTTTTACTTTCTGATGAATAAAGATACGTGGTATTTGTTATTCATACATATAATAATTGTTATCCTATATTTACATGTTTAATCCTTGAATAATTTTATTATTCTAAATATGTCAATTGTAGGTTAACAGTATGGGAGTATTGTTACATAAGACAAATGTGAGTGTTGGTTATATTCTTTGAATATATGGATGATTCCCGCCAAACTCATATGTTATTCACAAGGGATGCATATTGGACACCCCAATATTCGAATATTTACTTTTGGACCCTTAGTCATGAGTAAAATATCAAAAAATGGTTAGTTAAGTCATCCTTAGACTTGAGAATACAAACAAGTTCTGGTATGTGTGGATATCACTTTTTAATTATAAGTCAAATGATGTCCTGAAAATGCTAGTTATAAAGGCTATTATTGGAAGTGATGTGAAGCAGCATTCACAACACTTGTATTCAACAAAGAATTTGTTCCTCCACTTGATGTGTAGTATGATACCATTGGCGCCTCTCCAGAATTAATCAGATAATTGTGTGGCCGCACCCAAAGGGTAATGCAAGATGATTCTTGATTACATTTGGTATATCTGAATTAAGTTCTATAACGAGAATCTAAATGGTTAAACTATATGGAATGAGTTAGGATCCATATCCATGGTTTAACGGTATCTGAACAAAGGGATGATTATAGCAAGAGATACATAACCATGCTACTGAGAATGTTTTTAAAACTTGATCTCAGACATTTCTAGTTTTGAAAACGAATGCTAGTGTTGCTAGACGTTTTCGTCGTTAGTATATGGGCTGTCTGCTACTCCAACTCCCAAGTGGGAGCTGTTGGATTATGTGGTAGTTGGACTAGCTCAATACAACTAGAAATGTGTGAGCCTATTGGGAGCACACACGTTAAACACTTAGAGTGCGTTTAAACTTCACGTTACGTTTCTAATTATAAACCAAAGGACTAAAACAGCCAAGACATGAATCCTAATGGTCTCCTAATGTGGTAGCCGGCCTAGGAGGGTTCTAGAAAATGTCTAGGTTCATGATTAAGAGATAAAGAGGAGAATAGAGGAGTTATGATAAGGATTAAAGTGTGTTTCCTAGTCTTATCATGAGTAGGGTATCAAGGCTTTATAAACCCTTCACCCTAGCTCATTTTAGACGACACACACAACCACAATACTCTCCAAAAGCTGCCATTCTCCTCCCTTTACTCAAATCAGCCGAAATCAAAACCCTAATTGAGGTTCTTTGATTTTCGGTTCACCCTATTTACTTTCTGTTGATTTTCGGTGATCCTCAAGAGGGATAATGAAGTGTGATTCGATCCCACAAGTCTTCCAGCAGGTGTAAGGTTTTGGTTTAATAGGTTCTCAGGTGTGACAATCATTAGAAACAGATTAGGGTTCTTTTTGGTGAATTTCGGTAGATCTGGTAAAATTCGGTTCACCAAATTCGGTGAAAACCCTAGACAAGGTTCCTGAATTTCGGTACAGATTCATTGGGTTGATTTTGGTACTTGATTCAAGAAGCAAAGTGTTACAAATGTTGTTTAGGATACACGTGAAGTTAGGCTAGCATCCGGGCGCATTCGTTGGACGTGTTTGTGTGAGCACTCGTAGAGGTGACATCTTAGTCACTTTGTTTCATTACATTTGCTGTTGATCTTCAAGGGTTAGTTTCCTATGTTTCCCTTTTGTTTATTTATTGTGTGTTAATCGTATGCATCTTACTTGATCCATATCCGCTGCGTACTCGTAGTTGTTAATGGTTAACTGATTATCAAATCCCAACAACTTTGAGTTTGGAAATTGGTTGTCAGAAAATCACTTTGCAAAGAAAAGTATTTCCTTCTTAAAAATAACAGCATCCTACTCCAGGTAAAAAGTATTTGTACCAAGTGTTCGTATGCGCACATGTATAAATCTATCTACATACATTATATAAAGAAGAAGAAATCAACTCAAATTTTAATGGAATTGAAACGATTATAATGTGAAAAGCACATAAACTTTAGCATCTGAGACTAAATTGTGCATTTGTTATAAGATTTTACCAACTCTTTATTAGTATAATCTTCTTCCTCGGGCAAATATGGAGGATTGAAGAATATGAAGAAGCTTTCACAATCTTCGTCTTGGTTATGAATTTGGCATTCTTTGATCCCTTTTAGGCTACTTATTCAATATTTTTTTAGTCGAGCAATTCCCATGTGATCGTTCAATTTTTGTCCTACAAATATGATGAAAAGAACAATGTAATTACCACAAATAATCCCTTTTCTTCAGATAAACTGATTCTAAAGCCTTTATAGATAATAATGACAAAAATTTTGTCGACTTTCACCATGTATGTTTGACATGTTTTTTGGGTGTGTCATTTACGTTGACCCGTTAAAAATATCTAAATCCCAAACCATAAGAGTAAATATATACTCTAATGCTTCAAATGTTTGTTAAAAATTGTTGTTTTGTTGTGGGTTACTTGTTTATATAAAAGTATATTGCACGCACAGATAAAGAGCGAATAGGCATTGCGTTTTTTCACAGTTAGCCCTTGTATATATTATATTGATAAATTATAATTTAATTTCATAATAATGTGTTATATGCACTTAAAAACACTTTTGGTGACTTTTAACTTGTGTTGTCAATATACTTGAATGCATGTTTATCCATTGAAGTTCATATACAATCCAAACCTATTTTAGGCCTAATGATGTCCAATGTTACACATGCTTGATCCAGTGGCACCTGAAAGCTGGGTTTTAAAAAGCGCGATGCGCGCAGAGGCGATAAGGGTCAAAAAGCCGAGGCGCGAGGCGCCGAGACGAAAGCGCGCGCATCACGTATGAGTACATTTTTATAAAAAAATACTTGTAAATTATATATAATGCACAAATATAATAATGCCACATATAATACCAAATTTACGATCATAAGATATCATGGATTTTCATAGTTAACAATTCCACTCGCTAAAATACATAAATATCACCAAAAGGATCAGAAGTGTTACTATTTTTGAATAATTAAAAGCAAATCAAAAGCATCCATGGAAAGCTTTGGGACTTCTAAAGTAAAATTGGTCTTACCAATACACATTAGTAAGACCAATTTTACTTTAGAAGTCTCAAGTACATGATGCGTAAAAAAGCACCAATGCACGCATTACGTGCCTGATGCGTGCGCCTCACCACGCATCCCGTAAACGCAATACATCAGGGTGTCTGATGCAATGGGGTAGTGCATCTGCCTCAGGCGTGTTTTTTTAAACACAACTCATCATCTGGTGTTTTCTTACGATCTTCACTAGAATATGGAAATTTACGTTAGTGCTTTATTTTCTTATGGTTTTCGAATATAGGTTATGAGGTTGATATGTTTTGTTGATGATATTCAATATAATCTGATCGATTCCTTATGAGTCACATGATCAGTTTTATACAATCATACCACCTACAACGAACTCTAATCTACTTAGCAACATACAAAAAAGTACTTACAAAATTACACATGACATTATGGCATACTTATCTATATATAACAGTACGGTAAACCCTATACTTATCATAAACTTTAAACAATAATACATGACAATGCACTAACAAAGTCATAAAATGCATCATCGTAAAATCAAAACACAAACCTTAAACACTAGATAAACAAGCCCCTTCTTAAACAACTCACCAAACATCCACCACACAATCTCCATAGTCTGATACTGGTATCAAAATTCAACTTAAACAAGTCAGTAACATAAATGAACAAAAACACATAGTACAAGAAGCATTAGCCAAAAACTTATCATAAACTCAAAGAAACAAACCTTAAACCCTCGATACAGGAGCCCCTTCTTAAACAACAACTCCATAGGCTCCAAATCCATAGTCAATAATGTTAAACTAGTGTTCTAAACGCATAACTTGTACAATATAGGTTAAGTAACC
>BQNB010131948.1:0-18704 GCA_026074375.1 Tanacetum coccineum | reverse complement strand
GACTTTCAACTATGTCTTTATTGAACTTATTAGGATTGTATTGTGACAACTATTTATGTTTATGTTGAACTTTCGTATGTGATGACTTTGAACGTTTATGAACTTGGGGTGATTCATATGTTTTAGTTATCGTTTTTGTTGATTTAGAAAATCTGAAAATTCTGGTTGCAAAAATGGTTCCGAAAAATAGGAAAATTGCGCAGGATACAGGTTGCATTGCTGAATCCAAGAAACTTCGGCCATGATGAGTATAGTTCACAGAATGAAGATTTCAAGGATTCAAATCAAGTTTTCTCAACCAACGGGTCAAATGGATTTAAAGCTAATGTTGTGCTTCAATTTCACAACGGGTCAAATAGATTCTCACTTGGATTTCCTTTTTATATTTGTTATTGTACAACTCTCACTTGGATTTCCTTTTGAATTGTCTCACAGATCAAACCTTTTGATCTAAAGAATCATAAAAATAAATCATATGTGATAAATACAAAACGTAAACTACTACTATATACTTCAAGTTCTAAGGGAAACAACCTTAACTTGATCAATCACAGGGCCACAAAGAGATACAGTATCGTCAACTCGAGTATGGTAATAGGAGCTGTAGAAGCTCAATCTGGTTCTTGTCGATGTCGCCTTAAACTTCATGCTAACCATTTTCCATTCCCCTTTCCCTTCCGATTTGAATGGTGCTTTCAAAGTATCTTTCGCGGCAAATGCTTCAACCATCATATCACCATGACACGCATTTTTTGCATCTCCAATAGCAAAAGTTAAGCTATATAGTTTGTTAGGGATTGTCCTTATGATTTGTGCAACGGCACTTTCTCTTCCTGCAATTAGCTCAATCGCTGCAACGCCATTTGGGACGTTGAAATGCTTGGAGTCAATGAGTTTGACCGCTTTTAGAGACTCGATAATCCAAGCAGGAAGAGGAGATGTTATGTCTTGTCGTCGAGGAGGAAGGAGGATGCCGTTTGTGGAGTTTGATAATCCCACAGGACCTTCCTCAAATCCGCCATTCTTCACCAAATTAACTGCAAGAATTCCAAACAAATGAATTTAGGAAAAATGAAAAATATATGTTGTGGACCTTAAGTCCTGCAACCATAGGTCGTGAGTTCAAGTCTCAAATAATTGCACGTAAAATTTAAAAAGAATTACATCGAGTAAGCCTTGGAGGGAGTAGTTCTTTAATGGCAACAGCATCAACAATAGGGCCACAATTGGGGTCTTCTTTGACCGCAGGATTTTGGAAGGTTAGCTTAACACTTGTAGAATTCGCCGTAAATCCATAAGCATACACATCGGCCCCATCACTACAATACAAAGTTTGCAGTGGAAGGTCGCCCGAATGTGGTGGGACCGACACTCTCAACACTTGCTGTTGAGCACAAGTTCTAGAAGCACCGAACGTTACAGCATACAAAGCTCCAGCCTTCACGGCTATAGTTTGAGAGATTGTAGCTCCGTTACCAAGCTTGATAGCATGGACCCCGTGTGCAACTGGGAAGTACATCCCTCCTGGCTGAGGTCCACCGTGGATGTACTCCACTAGGCCGCTGGCTTCCCATTTTGGCAAGGCATTTTTGTGAAGCAGGATGGTTTTCTTGACATCAGTTGATTTTGGCGGTTGTTCGAAGTTTCCGTTTGGCAGGAGACCTATAAAAATCAAGAATCATGTCACATTAGTAAAAATGCACATATTAAAACTAATAGTATGTGTTACAAGAGGCGGAACATACCTTCAAGTCGAGTTGCTGCAGCAAGAGCACAAGTGAAAACTAAGGTGAATGCAAGCACAATCGATACAATTTTCGACATTTTGACACAAAGAACAAATGTGAGATATAGAATTAGATGATGAAAATGAGGTGTTGCGTGGTTGCAATTTATATGGAAAAATAGGAAACTCGTATGCTATTTCCATGAGCAGAGATTTCATTCGATGGCCACGAGGTATGTTGGGGGTGGCATTGTTGCATCATATTATTTTCCTTAAAAATTCTGCACGATCTATCAACTACTAGAAATGTTAATAAATGAATATGTACTAATGCTAAGATTTGATTCTTGTTCGACATGAAATATGAGATCAACAGATGTACATGTTGAAATTAAACAATTTTCACAAGTCTTTGGATTCACACAATCATATCAGACACGTACATAGGCATCTAACGAATTTCAAAAATGATCAATATATACAATAATGCAAATATGCAATAGCACATTATGCTACATGGCTCCGGCCAATGGTTCCTTTTAAACGATTTTGTGTATAGTCTAATTAACTTTCACATTTTAAATTTTTAAGGCTTTAACTATTTGTTCAGTTTTTGTGTGACAAAATGTATAAGATTTTGCGCCCTATATATCGATTGTTCATAGTTGTATTGTATCTTCTATTGGTTATAATTTACAGAACTACATGTGTATTTAGTCAATTGTCATATTATGTCAAATAAGTTACCAAAATGCAAATTGAGGTGCCCAAATTTAATTGCAATGAAAATATTGAAAAACTTGAACATATTCTAAGTTGTCGTGTCATTATAAACGTCACTCCACTATAGAATAGCGGGGCTCGGTCTATAAGACATGTTATGGTGTCGTGTCGTTACAAACTTCACCCCACAATGGTAGTATACCCTAAGTAATAATGTATTTGTCATCGATACGGCAGGGCCGGATTTTAGTGTATGCGGAGTGATCAACCACACAAGGCCTCCAAAATTTTGGGGGCCAGATGTTATAAACGCATGGCTGATTTTATTTAGTGTTTAACGTAATACTGATGAAATTGTAGTCTAGAACGTTCATATAACATGAATTTATTGAAGTCATAGAATGTCTTGAGGAATTTATAGAACAAGAAAAGTAGATGAGACTAAATAGTAGAAAGGTATAATGATATTGTTGTTCCTGTTGTACTAGTTTACTAATAACTACAAAAGTTATAATAAACTAGCACATAGCTAACTAATGTAATGAAGAGAAAGTTTTGTTTAAGAGTAAAAGACTTTAAAAGTAAATAACAAAAAAACTCTCAACGTTTAATCCTTTATAATCTTTATTAAGAATTACATCCCATTGTTTACGGAACAACAATGGGATTGAATGATAATGTATTGTAAGGTGATCTCCTCTCTAATAACTCAGAGTAGACCAAAGTTACTTTTAGTTAACAAATATGCTAACCAACTGATATTAGGGATTTAGTTGTATATGGAGGAGTAAAGTGTTTGTGAATGTTTCAACATTAAGTGCACAAACTTAAAAACTCTACTCCGTTACAAGTGTCTCTATTTATAGCGCTTAGGTAGGGTAAGAACCAATGTGGGTGATAAGTGCGTGTCCCCAAGTTGATTGGAAAAGTACAATCGTACATTTGTCTCTATTACAAGTTCTAATATAGGTAGGGAGACAACACACTTTCTAAAGATCAGTGATGACACTGACCTTGTTTTTATACCCATTTTAGGATAGTAAGACTTAAAGGGATAAGATCATGATCTTATCCTTGCAAACTTATCTCGCCCAATCTTCTGTCTCTAAGTCTTTAGCTTCTTCATGGTCTGAGGAATCGTATAGGGTTTAGTGAGCTTATTGCCACCACTCACTGAACCTATTACCTTCTTCTTTGGTTCATGGACTTTATTCACTGAGTACCGCCTTACTGAATTGTTGAGTCTTTCTTTTAGACTCGAGTTGAACACTTGAAGGCGACTCACTGAATGACTTCATTTAGTGACCTGGGTAATGTTTAAGGATATCTAACACTTTGGATATTTTCTATTCAAATACTAAGGTTAAGACCATTGGGCACTGAATTAGCCCAACAATCTCTCCATATTCAGATATAAATATAGCCTAAGTGTTTTTCAGTGTAAGTGAGTAAATACAACTTCTTCTTACACTGAATCTAGAATGCACGCAAAGGATGTTGATAACATGAAATAATTTTTTATTCTTCAGTTACATAGCCCTATTAGTCTATTACAAAAGCTTTCAAAAATAAAGATAAGTGTTTACACATCAGTGTAACCCAGGTTTTCCAGCTTCACCCTCTTAGTCATGATCTTCTCTTTGTCAGGCCTTTTATCAATCATCTTGCTCATCAACACATTGAACCTCTGGTTTGTAATAGACTTAACATTAAAATCCATAACCTTGTACCCCAACAAGGTTTCAGTCTCCACTTTGTGAATGTCAGTTATTCTCTAAAAGGCTAGTTCACCAAATGCATCAATAAAGAAGAATCCATGCTCAAGTTCTTCAATCACAAGATTCTTTTTAAAAGGAACTCCTTCATGAAGCTTTTTGTTGCAGTGAAGACCAGCGATGTATGCTTCAGGCTCTAATTCCATTGCTTTTCTCTTTTTCTATGGGAGTGAAGGATCTTGTTTAGGAAGTAGGACAGATAAGTCAAGCCTAAGCTCTTCACGAATCTTCTTCTGTCTTTCATACCTGTTGCTCAAAGAGGTCATCATGTCACTGACACATTTATTCCTCTTTGTAGGAATGATAACATTCATTTCATCTCATTCTGTTAGTCCAAAATTACCAAACTTGAAATTTATGTGCACTTCAAAATTTCTTGGATCATTATTTCTGTACATTGTCACTGACACTAGTTTTGTGTTTGGGTGAATAAATATGTCAGTAATTCTATTAGACTTGAGTCTGTTGTTGACAGTCCACACTAGGGATGAGCACGGTACTAGAATGGTACCGAACCCGTACCGAATTGGTGGTACTGAATTTTTCCCGAGTACGAAAAGGGGGTACCGGTACTGTACCGAACGGGATTCGGGTACGGGTACCGATACCCAGTACCGGGAAATCGGTACCTATCCGGTTCTTCCTGGTTTTTTTAAAGTGTGTTAAAACTTTATACGGATTTGTAGGTTCTGTTTTCTTTTGTTTAGTGTAGACTTGTGGTTTGGTTTCAGTTTAGCACAATCTTGGTTTCAAATTTTCCTACAACGCTCCATTAGTTGCAAAATAACAAGTATTCTTTAAGTAGTTATTCTATGTTTCCATTTTGAACGTAAATGGATCCCCTTCAAGTAGTCACCAAATAATAAGAATTCTTCGAAATATATCAAATCTATAACTATTCTTAAAGAAATTTTAGCAAAGAAAAATAATTGTCAAAGTCAGTAGCCCACTTTTGATTACTAACATAACAAAAACAAAAAAGTTCTATCTATTGATTATCTAAATATATATTAATGAACCAAGGAAGCAAAAAAGGTATACTGATGAGCGACGACGTTCAAGTAAGTAGAAAAAAATAAGCAAATCATTTACAAAAAGTATACTAATAATGGTATTTATGATCAAAATTTTGACATTAATGAATCCAATCAAAAAAAAAATCAAATGTACTTACCTCAATTTTTAGTGATGACGATGGTTGAGATGAATTATGGATGCAAACTTTATGATCCTAATGATTGATGATATGTTAGGGTTTGATTTTGGGAGGGTTTATGAAAAGGTAATGGTTGTTAGAGAAAACTAAACAAAGTACAAACCCTTTTTTTCTTTTTGGGTAAAGGGTTACCCCGGTAAAGTATATTAAAACCGAAACTGTTAAGTACAAATAGAATGTGGTTGAAGCACCACATTAACCTCAAGCTAAAGAGTTTGATAAACTCCTAAAACTAGTGCTTATGACATGCCATAAACATTTACAACTCTAGAAACAATAAACAATTGAAACTAGAACAAAAACCATCCAAAAAGAGCTAACCATCAGCAACAGTATAAGTAGACGAACTTGCACCTGTTATAGAACTATTTAATAAGTTAGCTGATTCATCAAACACATTTTCAACCTCTTCCTCGCTTTTATCATCCAAGGCAGCATAAGAATTAGACACAATAATAATACTACCCTTATCAACGTACATTTGGACTTCTTCTTGAGGACAGAGGAGGGACCTTAGCCTTAAGGGGTTGAACCTTCGGCATGGGAGACACATGAGACGAGCCAGGTTTAGATGAATTAACCCTATTAGGAACTCCCGTCTTCGGCCCTTTAGTATCAGCTTTAGGCTCATACCTAACACTTTGTTTAACCGATTGACCACCAAACTTACCACCATTAGTGGACTTAGCTTTACCATTCTTCTTTTTATTTGCCACCATTTGGAATCCATCATTAGTCTTCTCAACAATAGGAGTAACCGTAATCTTCTTAGGACATTGGTCATTAACATGACCAAAAATCTTACATAAATCACATCTGTGGTTTCCATTCATACTCAATACGAACCGTTTCAATTGAGAAACCCTCATCCTCAATTAAAGGAACACCCATAGTAAGACTCTCTTTTAAAACATCATACGCATTAATTATAATCAAACATCGGACAAAACTACATCTCCACGACTCAATACACATTAAGCTAGTCTAAGAGTCAAGCATAATTGGCTTACCAAGTTGAGATGAAATAATACTTATGCCATCCTCCGAGAAAACTTGTAATGGAACATCATGAATCTTAACCCACACCGGAATACGGGTTAACTCTTCCTTACTTAAAGGCGTAGTCATAGACCATTTCTTAAGAATAATAGGAATATTACAAATCATCCATGGGCCGTTTTCAAGAACATCCTTCCAAACCTTTAGAAGTGTTGAATTTAAAAAGAAGAAACCTTTGGAGTTCATCATTATTCTTTTCAGCCTATATTTTCCCTAGTTATTACGAGCGTAATACTCCACAACTGGAAATGCAATACGTTTACCAATAAAATAACCATATAGAGTATTATCAAGCCGAGTACTAACTGTTTCAACAACCTTCCTTGGTATAGAACATTCGGCACCATTACATATATTTTCTAAAAATAACGAACGAAAATTCGCCTTAGGTTTACTTGGTTCCGATACCGATACACCTGTTGCACCTATAGAAGTGTTAGGCATATCTTGAATAGAGATAGAATGAATAATTAGTGATTCATCAATATGCGAGACCACATCAAGAGTAACCCTGTATGGTTCCTCACAAGAAGTATCACTATCTGAATTCACGTACTCAAAACCTCTAGCCAACTCCATTACCAAAGCATGAGTGGCCGCACGCTCAGCAGTAGTAAGTACATAAATTTCATCATCTAGAGCACCAAAATCAATTTTACCAACCAATCCAATTAGCTCTTCCTTAGACGTAATCGACACACCCACAATGACCAAAGGTTTAGTCAACTTCAAATGAGGTTTAATACTAGTAGCACCAAGATTAGTATTATCCACAGACACACCACTAGCAGCATTAGCCTAAGAGTTTGTTTTCGAAGAGAATTTACCAGCAAGCATAGAAACGCCAATACCATCTCCAACATTCTGGTCGCCCATATTCAAATCACTAATGTTCTTCCCAGCAATCCCCTCTCTCATATTTGATTTACCAGCAGCCTTCATAAACCCTAAACGAAACAAGTATCACCAGAAAAAAGAAACGGCACAAACCAAGCACGAATTTAACGCCTAATTCAAACGACGCGAGCCCTAGCACACAGCTAGAACCCGAATTGAATACCCAAACGACTAGTCGCCTTTCATAATCAAACACGACACGAATTAATAGAGGAATAAAAATCAAAACCCTAGAAACCTTAAAAAGACGATATCAAAAAACCCTAATTTAACAATAGAATCCAAAATTCAGACCCAAGATCTTTAAAAACTAATGTGAAACAAACATAATCAGAGATTAGATTGTAAAACACTAGTGTTTTAAGGATATGAATGATGAACAAAAGTAAACGCTCGAAAAAATTAGGGATACCAGGATATCGCCATACAGATCGCCCTAGTTTTTAGGAGAGAGCAAACCCTTTTTTTCCTACATACGATACACAAATTGCAGTAGACTAGTTTTAAAAAAACCTTTTGTATTCTGGTACCAAAACGGGATTTCCCGCATTAGTCTTGTACCGTTTTTTAGAGGTACCGATTTTTTTTCACCTTATTTCGTAGTCCTGGTACTGTACCGTATACCGGGAGTCGGTACCGTTTCGGTACGATGCCGGTACGGTTCCGGTTCAGTTTCGAGATTTGGGTCAAAATGCTCATCCCTAGTCCACACATACTGATCAAACATTTTCTTCCTCAGTTCAGCTTTCTGCTTAAGCTTCTCACTGTGAGCTCTGGTAAGTACCTTGAGGTGTTCATCTTGATGTTTCAGGAAGTCTTTGCTCCCTTTAATATAAAAATTCAGCTTCGTTAACCACTTCAACAACTACTTTCATAATCTTAGGTGTTAATACAAATAATGTCTAAAAACGTTATTTATATTTTTCGACCTCTCAATGTTTTGATAATAAGAAAATGTAAAAACATTTACAAATTATTAATCGTAAAATTCTATTTCTAAGATTAGTAATCACTTAAGGTATGGACAAACAAATCATTAAGCATGATTAGTGATCAAAAAAATATTTTTTTCTTAACCATCACATTTTTACAAAAGTATTTTCACAAAAATATATATACAAAATATTTTCTAATTAAAAGAAATTTTTTATTTAAAACTTAAATTTTGAAATTCAAATTTTCCTTCCAAAATGGAAGGTTCCATAACAGATACAACATTCCTCACAGAAAGATAAAAACAAGAGCGTAGTCTACTGGGCGGCCCCCTTATAGGTCTGGCGGCCCCCAGATATATATGGGACCCCCAAGATCGCCTGTAGTGACTGTTGAGTTTTCCTGCCTATAAATACTGCTCCATTTCCAGCTGAAAAACACACCTCTTTGCACGAATTTTTCAAATAACTTTCTCTCTCTAAAAACATTCTTTCTCTCTCTAAATCTCTTGATCACTAACATCCTTTGATCTTGTTTCAAGTGATCTAATCTCTTCTTCTCATCTCTCCTCTCTATCAAGTGCACGAGAAGAACATTCGTATTCGCCAAGAAACAAATTGTTATTTAGTGATCTCTCATCTCTTCTTCTAAGTATCAAATCTCTATTGTAATTATCTTGTGTAATTGTGTGATTCGAATTGTGTGTAAATCTGATAGTGTAGATCTTGTGAGTGTATAGTGTTTGTGAAGTGGTAGATTGGTTCTAGCTAATATTAGGACTCGACATTTAGCTTAATGTCGGAAAGCAACGTAAGCGACGTGTAAACGGTTTTCTCCGCCTGAAAGGAGCTTGTTGACATAGTGAAATCTCAAGTAGGATACTCGGGGAGTGAAGTAAGGCGAAGAAGAGCTTCGTAGCCGAACCACTATAAATCTTAGTGTCTTGGTTTGATTGTTCCTTCTCTCATCTCTTTATATTGTTGTGATTGCTATTTAGTATTAGTTTAGATATTTACATTGTTAATTCATATTGTTGATTGGTTGAACATACAACTCGAATCTAAGTATTTTGAAAGCAAACTTTTAAAACAAAAATGAACCTGTAAACTATTCAACCCCCTCCCTTTTATTTTCCACAATTGGTATCAGAAGCCAAGGTCACTCAAGATTTTTAAAATATACTGTATTTTAAAGCTTGGATCGATCTATGGATTTTGACAAATATCTAGAAGGGCAATCCATGCAAAGACCCCCACTTTTTTGAAAGTGACAGTTTTATTTATTGGAAAAATAGATTCGAGACATATGTTAAATCAAAATATCTTGATATATGGCATGTTATTACTAATGGTGATTTTCTACCTATTCAACAAAATCCGAAAACCAAATTAGATAAGGTTATCCCTTTTTAAAAACAAAGTGACGATCTTAAAAAGAAGCTTGCGAAAAATAACGAAGCTAAAATGGTCATTTACAATGCTTTGCCAAGAAAATAATGTTATCCCAAAGCTTAATCCATATCACAACACAATAAGCAAACCCAATAAGCTATAATAAGCCAAAAATAAGAAGAAGAAAGATAGGAAATGAAATGGTAGAATATTAGATTAGAAGAGAGAGTTTTGGTGAGTTACACATACAACAAATGAAGCAAATGTAACCAACACCCTCTCCATGTGTGGAGAGGGTTTCTTTTATACCCTTAGCCATTTACTTGGCACATGGGCTTTCTATCTTGGGTCGGGCTTGGCTTATCTTGGGCTTTAAGCCCGAAACATGGACAATATTAGATTACAATCCAAGCCCGTTAATACCCGACTAGCCTATTACTTAACAAGACTAATTATGACTAATAAGACCGATAACATTCTTGTTTGACTTATATGAACATAAGGCTAACAAGCTTCCCAAAATACGATTCTTGATTTGACTTTGAAGATCTTTAAGGAAGTTTAGGATCAACAATCTTTATACTGAATGATTGACTTTAAAAGCTTAAGTATGAGTATGTGGTAATGAATCTGACTTCGCTGGTACATGATTGCAACACCGACGTTTGAATCTGCATTTAAAAGGTTAGTAAAACAACATATATGGACGAAAGTGTCTTTGTCACTTCGTCGAATACGGTTGCAATAACCACGGTTCCCCGTTAATCAGTATAAATATTGCATGTGATCAGATAGAATTCATATGAATCTTCTTGATAAGGTTTCACAGCTGTACTAGCCGTTCTCGTTACCGGAGCGTCTCAAAGCAGACAACACGGTAAGAGTGAATCAGATAATTACTATCTTTCTGATTAAGTCGTCAATTCATTGTACTGAACAAGTTTGATTCAAATAGAACAGCACCATCGTTTCTTTCCAGTTGACACAAGTTCGATTCATATAGAATCTTGCAAGTCACCTACCAAGAGCTTGTTTGATGTTGGCTCAAGCAGGATTTCCATCTTCACTGTGATTACATAAGTATCACTCGGATGTTCTGGCAAGATCTCAAAGATAAAGCGTAGGACTCTTTGTTACAACTTGTGAACTTTATTGTATTCAACAAGTGTATTTTTGACATTGTGTCCTAATGAGATTTAAAATTTGATCTCTTCTGGCTCTAGACTCGATTTGTGCGCTTTGTTTTTAGTAATCGAAGGCTGGAGCAAACTGCCACCTATTCAATATCAACAATCTCGGAGTGAGATGTCAACAGATAACATGTGTATCTCCGTGACAAATGAGACAAGTTTATTTTGAGAGAAACCCGAATGGCTGGGAAGGGTTGTGCATTGCATCACTGGATCCATAAAGACTTTCTTCAATATTAACAATCATCATTGTGATTTTGATAGATTATGTATTGACCTGGTTTTTGCCTAAGTTGTTTGGAGGGCTGCTTTGTTTTCACCCTTTATCCATACTTTTCTTTTTCATTCTTCAACCCCTTAAATGCTTACCAAGACGTTATTACTAACACCTTGTTGTGATTGTTCCAATGTTAGCTCAATCTTAGTCGGTATTATTCCCTTATACTCATTCTTCTCCAATCATACATAAGGACTGCTATTTCTAACTATGGATTGTCCTTGGGTAGATCCCTTCGGTTCTGGTTGGATCATAGGACTTATACCTAACCTTAACCACCTTATGACTTCATCAACGTCGTGAGATTGATTGGTTGTTGGGTATAGAGATCGAACCATAAAAACCTTTTTCTGACATTTTGAAATACTCCCCTTACACATGTGCACTAAGATTCAAAATTGTTTTGCACATGAAGGAAAGAGTTGTACTTAGAGTCTTAAAGATCACATTCTTCTATATTACATTTTAATCACATTTTCTCTCCTTATTTTAAATAATAAAACATTTAGTATTTGAAATACCAATTGATTAAAATTTATGACATGAAAAATTCCATGGGGAGAAAAATTATACCACGATATTGCATGAATTCATTTTCAGATAGCTCCCCTTCAACAGTATATGTGGGATACCAAGATTTATTAAAACTTGACATTGGAATGAAAAATTGATATAACACCACAAAATGTTGAAGACGGAGTGAAATGCCTTAGTGAACAATGTATATTATAAATTGACATTATAAGTTTCACATTTTAATTTCACGAAATGTGTTTGGATACGTAAAATTGACATGTATGTAATGTACCCAACACATTAAAAAGGCTTTGTTTCATAAAGCTCCCCCTCAAAAATTTATTCACATAAAATGACATTCTTCGTACCATAATTTTTTAAACATATTCGAGGAAGGGAGTGTTAAACACACAATTTTAACAAATACCACTTTTTATGGAAAAATACCACAAATTATATTGTAGACAATTTGACATTAAGAGTCCTTTTTGGAAAATTGTGTTCAACGATTTATAAAAACCATGATAGAAGACTTCTTTTCTATTTAAAGAGTAAGCGCACTGAAACGTACACTTCCCTATTACATTCGGGTCCGAGATATGCACTGAAATGTACATAAGTCATAAAGAAAATTTATAAATGACATGTTTTGAAAGCATTTGAACTCTTGCTCGAACTTCATTTACACACCCGTGTCAATGTTAATCAACATTTCTAGGTATGTAAATGTTATCGATTCCAAGATACATGTCGAGAAGATTCTTTTTGGTATTTTTGAAAATTTCTGATTTTATATTTTGTTTTTATAGATTTTATATTTTTCTATTTCTTTTTGTTGGTTTTATATTTTTGTATTTTGTTTTTCAAAAATATTTATAAATCAAAATAAAGAGAAAAATAAAAATATTTACACGTCGAAGTTTCCATCAGCAGTGGCAGTTGTTGCTAGAGTTGAAGTAGTTGAAGTAGATGAAGTTGAATCTGGTTGTTGTTGACGTTTATCGGATGCATCAGCAGTAGTAACAACGGAAGACTCTGAAACAACTAGATTTTCTCCATTAACAAAGGACTGAATAGACTTTCCAACTCAATCATTGACGCCATAACTATCATATCTGATGTAGGAACTTCTGTTGACATTGTGGTGCGAGGCTTGAACCATTTTGTATTCAAACATCATTTGAAATTGAGGTTCGAGGCTTGAACTGTTGTGTTCAAACATCATTTTTATGTATCATCATTTGTGAATCCACTTTGATAATGGTTTCTGAGATATCAGCTTTTTCAGCAACCATACTCTGAGATTTTCCTTATTGACATTACATAAGGTACCTGCACTTAAATCAATACTTTTTTCCTTCTGAACATTGATTGATGTACATGCACTTACATCCAGAGCTTGTTTGCATTCATGAATATTAGGGATATCTACATTTGAACCATGTGGGGGTTCACTGTCAGCCTTGCTTGTGCAAGAGTTGAATAACTTTCCTGTAGGAATCCACCTAAGACCAACAGATTTGAAAATTCTACCCGTGGGTTTCCACCTAAGATCAGATATAGGAGATGTTTTCTCATACACAACGGAAGTCTTATTAGGAGAAAACCTATGCCTTATAAAGATCTGCCTACCAGGTGTTTGAGTATGACTCTTTTGATCTACGGGTTTGTTACGGTTTCTGGTCTTATGGGATTGAATCTTAACACGTGAATTCACTTGGAATACACATTCCAACCATGAGTTTTGTTATACAATGCATCATGGTAATAACATTAAAGATCACACTTTATGATATGTAGAACAAAAAAAAAGAATGGTAAGCAGATAAAAACTAGAAGATCTTAGATTGATTACTCTTATGTGCACAACCATTATTGTACGCAACAACTCATAATAGTACAATCAAAACTCCAATTTTTTTGATTATTGCTCCTAGGTTTTGGTTACTACTAATTCAAACAGTGCTTTGAAATCTAACAGATTGCATCACTCATAGCTAGTATAATGTTTTGAGTTCCTATCGTCTTTTATGTGGTCATATTTTCTAGCTTCATCTAGATAGTGATTATGAACCATGTCATTTGAACTAAATCTTGGCATGTTCTTAGAACTATTCCTAGAAGAGCTAGATGCAATCATATGATCAAGTTTTGCAAAGGCGGATTTTGTTTTCTTAGGCAAATAGTGTTGAGTTACTGGTCTTGACAAATTGTTATTCACATCAACTTAGGAGGCAAACCGTTGTTTTGAAATTTGAGACCTTGGTCAGATTAAAAAACGAATGCATTGGTTTCTAACAACTAAATAGTTTCCTTATGATGGTAAAACCGGTTTCCCCAAGACTGATGTTTTATCAAACTTAGTATCTACACTATTTCCTTTTAACTTCCTTAAGTCATTTTTTAAAGCAGCAATTGCAAAAACCTTTTCCTGAATCTGAGCTTTTAAATCAACATTATTAGCAAACAAAGAAGTTGTCTATTCTATAGTCTTAGATCTTGTAATTTTAATAGAATCATACAAATATTTGTAATGATTTTTCAAAGTCTCATTTTCCTTACGTAATTTAGCCACACTATGTTCTAATTCGATGTTCATTGTTTCAAGTACATCAATTTCCTTTTTAATCTTGGCTTTATTACTTGTTTCATTCAAAATTTGACCATGTTGCCTCGATTTTAAAGCTTGATTTTGATATTTAAGTTCGAGAGCAATACAATGTGCTTCCATTCTTGAAAATCCTTTTTGAAATTGGGCAACGGTCTTTTTGAGTAAAATATTTTCAAACTTGAGTGATTGTTTTGAGTAGTCAGTTATCTGGTTATCAGGTGATGAATCAGGCATAGGACTTTTAACTTGACATTGTCCAGGATAGTGGTCAACCCTACCTCATTAATGATTTTAGGTTGCTCAGCATGTTGTTGTCCTATAGCAAAGATATTACATTCAGCAGTCAATTGTACCTCAGCCATTGGCTCTTCGTCATATATGGGTCTGATATTTGCATCATCAGCATCTGTATTATTCCCTGACCTGCTGCTGTCATCTTGCACTTCTGATTCTATTCAACTGCTTTCTGTGACAACCAAATCAGCATCTACTGCTTTACCCATATCAATTTTACTCTCGTGCGTCTGCAACTGTCTTTTATGCACCCTTCTATCATACTGTCTTTGATGACATGTTCTTTCAGCAACGGACTTCTTAACATTACCCATGTGTTGGAGTAGTGTATATTTAAAGTGTTTAACCTCGAATGCCTGTGTAATTCAATAAAGTATTTGGCCTGTCATTTACTATCATAATCCAAATTAAATTATGAATCTATGAACTTCTGGTTGTGTACCACCCAAAGGCTGCCATGGATCATCTTTTGAAATTTATCTTTGTCAAGTTGCTTTTGTAGTTGATCTACTTTGAGAGCATTTGTACTTGTGAAAGTACCAGCATCTTACAAAGAAGTGACATTAATGCTCGTTTAAATCCAAGTTGAATGCGATGCCTTATTAGTCTTCTATTAGAAATGGAACTTGAAGGTGTGAATGAAGAGATCAAAAAATATGTCTATGGGCGAATGTTCTTTTGAAGATAGTCATGGTACCAAAATCTTGTAAAGTATCTGTGAGAAACTTGAATTGTGACTCAATTGCTCTAAGACTTTTCATGCATCGGTCTTTTGAAAGTTGTGTCTTCTCTTGAACTTTAGAAGTTGAACACGAAGAAATCATGTCATTGTGAAGAACACTTAATGCTTGAGTTTGCAAATTAGTATTGGTATTTGGCATTTTGATGTTGTGAATGGATATCAGATCTTAAGTAGGTAAAGTGATTGTTGTTGTGGATTGAAATCAATTAACGTTCACGGGATTTTACAAGTCTTTGATTAAAACCGAGAAAAGAATGGGATCTTTCGCGGGATTTTACAAAATCAAGAAGAAGCCGTGAAACAATAATTAGTTGTGGTTGAAATCGTTGTTGAAATTGAAGTACGTGAGCTTTTGTAACGATTAATGAGCTAAAACGACGAACGGTGAAAATTTTTGTTAACGAAGGACGATCGGTAAAAAACTATTTAAAGTAAAGGTTAACTAAAACACTTTTGGAAAAAAAAACTAAAATGAAAAATGTGTGAAAAATAAAGTCTAATATTGAACAAGTTTTAAACCTAAGGACTAAAAGTAAATTAATTGAAAGAAAAAAAAGGTTAAAATTAAAATTCATTTAAAACTTAAGGGCAAATAGTATTAATGTGTATTAAACTAGGACTAGAATTCAAATTTTGGAAACTTAAAGGTTAGAAATGAAAATTTTAAATTTTAAATAATTATAAAAACATTTCTCATGCACTGTTTGTTGTCTTCTTCGTCGTTTGAATATTTGAAAATGCAACGTTTGAATATTTGATCTTATGAACTCATACGGTTATCGTCGGTAGCAAGTAAATACACCACGTTGACCGAAACGAGTTCACGATCACGATGGTATAAGTTAGAAGACCCGCGATCAACCGTTACTCGAACACGGAAAACCCGAAACAACTCGAACAAACACGTTTTTCCTTTTTATGATTATGTATAACTCGCATACTTGTTTCTCGTGTTGTATAAATCGTCCTAGTTCGTATAACTCGCCTCATTTTATTTAACGTATAAATCGTCTTAGTCACCACGTATAAATCACCAAAGTTAAACGTATAGTTCGCCTTCTTTGCAATGTATACTTCGCCTAACTAGTTTGTATAATTCTCCTACACCTTTATACGTATACTTCGCCTGTTATATTCACAATGTATAACTCGCCTGCGATGTTGTATTGTTCGCCTGACACACAAACAAAAATGTACGTCTTGTCTTTATGCAAAAACACAAATCGTCCTTGAGTCCTTTCTTTTGTCTTCAAACGTTGGACCACACAAAAGAAATAAGCCAATCAAAATAAGCTTGAATAAGCTTTGCAAATAAGCTCTCTTAACACAGAAATAAGCTACTAAAACTTTTACAAATAAGCTACTTATGGAGGTTTTGAAAGGATATAGCTTTTTGTTTGAAGATAAGTAAAAACCTAAAAACTGAAAAATAAGCTACTAAGAAAGCCACAAAACGAAGCTGGTATTAAGCTATATATGGTTTGACAAGAAAAAGTACAAGCTTTTATGAAGAAAGAAAAACAAACCGGTGATGAGAGTGGTAAAGAAGATGGTAAATAATGAGTGATATATGAAAATTCACGTGACAAAACTTGATGATATACTTTTCAAAACACTGTGTGCAGTGTCCTTTGTTTTTAATTTTACACGCCAAATAAGAATGAAAAATTCTTGTTTTCAATATTTGCTTTTGTCCTTTTTGTCAAGATTACTTCTTAGAGGATCCGGTGTAATAATTTTTGTGCTTCGCCATTGTTTAGCCAATCCAATGTGGCATCCATATGGCTATCGCCATGATACCCCAACCTTTAGCCATTTTTTTGCCAAGTGGTTTTAGCCACTTCTCCAACGCAGTAGCAAACAAAAAAAAAGGTAACGTTCGAATTCAAACGGCTAAAAACATTTAATATATTTTTTTTTACTTTTTTTTCACCCCTTTTATTATAAATACAACCTCCCACTTCACTTTTTTATACACAAAAAAAAACTCTATCCATCTAATATTTCTATCAAAAACACCTCAAAAAAATGTCTCAAAATCCAAATGAGTAAGGGTATTTCACTCACTTTCTCAGTCCCAACTCCTCATACCAACAAGAAACTGGCTCAAACCCGTCTACACCATCGTCACAAAACTCACAATCTTCGTCGGCATTCCAACAATATCTCGGTTTTGGTACGCAATATGGGGTACCTATACCGCCACCGGAACAAATTTTCCGTCAACAACAACAACAGTTTATTAACCACCAACTCAACAACCAATTCCAAAATTTTCAACAACAAAAAAAAATGCTCCATTCCAAAATCTCCAAAAACAACTAGATGCTTTTCAACAATCACAACCTCAACCACGTTTCAAAGAACCACAACCTCAACCAACCCAAGATAAGCGTAGGGGCAAACGAGTGGCGAAACGAGCCACGATTGATTTAGTCGACGAGAACGAGGAGGAAGAAGAGCCTATTCGACAGTGTGCGCGTTGGACACGTGAAGAAGAAATTTTGCTAACTCAATGTTGGATCGAAACATCCGAGAATGGCCAAATCGGAGCCGACCGATACGAGGATTCGTTTTGGGGACAGATTATGGATGACTTCAACACTAGTTCGACCCAAGGTTATCGTACCAGACATATGCTCACGGGTAAATGGACCAGGACCAACGCTGATTGCCAAAAGTTCAACGCTATTTACAAACATCTTGAACGTAAAAGCGGAGAAAATGAGGCGGGCATCGAGGCTGCAAAGATAACTTTTGCAGCTCAACAGCCGAAGGGGAGAAAGTTTCAACTCGAGCATTGCTGGCGTATTTTAAGAGGTCACTCCAAATGGGACGCGCCGATGATCACACCGAGATTTTCGGGCCTGATATGAGACCTCGTCCCGCGGGCAAAACTCAACCCGCAAAAAAGACCAAATCTGAAACGACGGAGAGCAGCGGGGGAAGTGCATCGGGGTCTTTATCTGATTATGTATCTGAGGACTTAAGGCGCAAATTACAAGCCGGAACATCCGCATACGAGGCGAAGAAAGCAAAAGAAATGGCGATGATAGAGTTCAAAGAAATGGAGTTTATCTGATTAGTATTGACAAAAACGTAAATACTAAATAATTGGAAGGTGTGAACCAATGAATATCACACGTAAAAGCATACTAAAATTGAAAATAAATGAGTTAGAAATTTTGGGTAAAGCTAAGTATCTTCCTTGAAAAACCTCCGTAATGTAGTATATGGTTTTGCATCTATTTGTTTCTTATGCGTCGTATTAATATCCTTATGGTATAATACGATATTTATCTAACTGAGGTATCTAGTACTTTTTCGTCACGCTCCACTGAAGTTATAGCTTTT
>BQNB010131947.1:0-18704 GCA_026074375.1 Tanacetum coccineum | reverse complement strand
AGTCACATACCACCTGATACACAAATTTTTTTCTGGGAAATTAGGTTTTCAAAACAAGGGTTTTTAGTGGCACAACTCGCTACTTTGAGAAAAATTGGGCAGCATAACAACTAGCAAGATCTTGAGAATTTTTCTTCAAATAAACTTGTAACTCGCTAGACCAACTCGCTGTGCTAACTCGTTACACCAACTCGCTGTACTAACTTGATTCACTAACTCGCTGCACTAACTCGCTGTGCTAACTCGCTTCACTAACTCGCTGCGTTAACTCGCTACGCTAACTCGCTGCTTTGCTGCCTAACTTGCTAAAGCAGTAAATGCAAAACAAGTCACTTTCGAGCAAGTACATGAGTCGCTTTCATACCTGTTTGTCCTGTCCCACCTGTAGCAAACAAATAAACAAACTAATATCTTGATGAAACTCAACTCGCTACTAAGAAACTCCCATAACTCGCTACTTAGAAAAAGTTTAAGACACTTTCAAAAAAGCTCAAAAAGCATAATAAGTTAATGAAATAAGCTGTAGGACTTCAAAATAAGATACTATGGCGCGATTAGAACACAAAAGTACAAGCCTCTTTCGAATCTAACCACAAACAAAGCACAATTCTTGATTTTCTCAAAAAGAACTTTTTGAACCAAAATAAACAAAACAAGTACGAATCTTGCACAAATAAGCTCGAACAAAGCACACAATCATAAGACAACCATAGGCTCTTGATACCACATGTTGGCTTATCACTTCACAATCACACACATAATTTACTTGAGGTTTAGAGAGAGGAAAGTTTAGAGAGAGAAGTAAACAAAAACAAAATGGTTGAACATTAAGAAAAGAGCAACACCCTCTCTACAAGGAGGAAAGGGCATATATATTAAAAAATATGGGCCGGCCTAGGGTTTAAGTGGGCTTCCTAGGCCAGGCTTGATATCTAACGGGCTTTAAAGCCCGTAACTAAGGCCCGTTTAGTTTCTAGAATTCCCGTAAGCATACACTAGACAAATACAAGGTTCAGGAGTCTTAATGACCATCACTTCACATAGTACTGGGTCTAACATTTTCCAAGAACGCAACCAAATTGTGAGTTTTAGCAAACTTTAGGGACGACATTATGATGGGTTTTGATGATTAAGGATGAAATTGAGTTAAGGTTTATGATTAGAGAGTATATCAAGGTGTAAAATAAATTGAATGAGTGATTGAAACCCTTAATCGAAGTATTTATGAAATCACCCTCAACAGCATTAACTTGAACTGGCAGCATTAAGTTAAACCTAACAGTATTAACTAACCCTGCAGTAGTAAGTTATGCCTGGCAGCATTAACTTATGCCTAATAGCAGTAAGTGAATGCATAGCAGCATAAACTAGTACTGGCGGTAGTAAGTGGAAGCTTAGCAGCATTAACTTTAAAACACCAGCATTAACTCCAGTTTCATTCCAAACAGCATTTTCATCATGAATTTTAACTCTCACAAGCTCTCTTTCTGTTTTTGATCTCACAATATCTCTCATTTCTTTTTCTCACCAATTCACTCTATCTATTTTTATATCACACAACTCTCTTTCTATTTTTCAGCTCACTATATCTCTCATTTCTTTTTCTCACAAATTCACTCTATCTATTTTTATATCATAAATCAAGAGCCCTAATAGACAGTTTGGTACAAAATTCCATCAATTCCTTTAGTTTCATGTTGTCCTCCCTATTTCCAAGTGTGTTAAATCTTAAGAGAGGTGGATCATTGGACTATTTATATGCATCCTCAAACCTAATTTGAGCTTCTACACCCCTAATATGGTATCTTGGCACCTGGGACCACTACCTAAATCAGTTCCCCGAGGAAAAGACTCATTAAATGTTGCCATGGATTAGGTCCTATTTATGTTACCACTGTCTTGCTCTGCTACTAAGCTAGAAGTAGTAGTGGCAGCCCTTTCCATTCTGTCTTCCCACTCCTTAATGACAGTCTCATAAGTTATAAGGAGAATATGTCCACTAGACTGAGATATCTCAGTGGTCTTTTTGGCTTTCCTAGGTTTTTAAGTCTTTTTGGGTTAAGATAATGATGGAACAGTTATTGGTTCAAGATTAGATAGTGAAGAAGTTGTGGATGTGTATTAGGGTTCAGTGGGATTTCCTGACCCTTCATCCACATCTGTTTGTTGTTATGCAGCATTTCCATGTTATTACAAGCATCCTTTATAGATAATCAGCTTCATAGTAACACAATTAACCTCCCCTTAATCAAGACTTCGGAGGTTAAGTATTCTAATACTTCCAATCAAAAATTGAAATCTGCTAACATCAAATGCCTTTGTGAGTAAATCAGCAACATTGTGATCAGTGTGAATCTTGATTACTCGAATTAATCTCTTCTCATATGAATCCCTGATGAAGTGATGTCTAATCTCAATGTGCTTAGTCTTTGAATGAAACACTGGATTCTTAACTATGCAGATTGTGCTTTCATTGTCAATGAAAATCTTGGTGTTCATAAAGTTGTATCCATATTTAAGTAATTGATTTTGGATCCATAACACATGTCTATGGCAATTAGCAGCAACAACATACTCTGCTTCAGTAGTAGAGTTAGCAACTATAGTCTGCTTTTTACATTGCCATGAAATCAATCTTCTTCCAAGAAATCGACAACCTCTTGTTGTGGATTTCTTGTCTAAGCTAACACCAGCATACTCACTATCATAAAAAGCCTCCAAGTCAAATGATGAATCTCTAGGATACCAAAGGCCCAATTTAGGATGACCTTTTAAGTATCTAAAGATTCTCTTCACAGCATGAAGATGTGAAGTTTTTGGTGTAACTTAGAACCTTGCATAAGCACAAACAGCAAACATTATGTCAGGTCTAGAAGCTGTTAGGTACATCAATGATCCAATCATTGATCTATATAAATGAACATCCACATCTGCAACTTCTTCATCCTTGAGTAATGTTTTGTTAGTCTCCATGGGAGTGCTTGCTGTCTTTATAGTGGCAAAATCAAATTTCTTCAAAACATCAGTCACATATTTGTCTTGACTAATAAAGATTCCATCATCTTTTTTTTTACCTGCAACCCTAAGAAGAAAGTGAGTTCCCCCATAGAACTCGTCTGGAATCTCGTGTGCATCATTTGTTCAAACTCAGTACATAAAGACTTTTTAGTAGACCTAAACATGATGTCATCTACATACACCTGCACTGACAGGATATCACCTTTATCCTTCCTGATAAACAAAGTCTTATTTATATTTCCTCTTCTAAATCCATTTTCTAATAAATAGGTAGATAAGGTCTCATACCATGCTCTAGGAGCTTGATGTAAACCATATAAAGCCTTTTCTACTTTGTAAACTTTGTTAGGAAAGTCTGGATCTTCAAACACTGAGGTTGGCAAACATAAACCTCTTCTTCTATTGTGCCATACAAAAATGCACTCTTTACATCCATCTGATAAATAATGAAGTTCATGAATGAGGCATAGGCTAAGAAGAGCCTAATTGCTTCAATCCTAGCAACTGGAGCAAAAACTTCATCATAATCTATACCCTCCTCTTGAGTGTAACCTTGTGCTACTAGTCTTGCCTTGTTTCTAACTACAATACCTCTATCATCTTTCTTGTTTCTGTACACCCATTTAATACTAATGGCCCTCTTGCCATATGGTAACTCAACCAAAGTCCAAACCTTCTGCAATTTAAACTATAGAAGCTCATCATGCATTGCCTCTATCCAGCTTGGATATGTCAAAGCTTGAGTCACCTTTTTAGGTTCTACTTGTGATAGAAAACAAGCAAATAGACAATTATGAAAATCTTTATGATTAATTCTCTGTTGCACTGAACTAAACATGCCATGTTTAGTTACACTCTTTGTCATCCTTCTGGTTTGAGGTGCTGATTGTATATCTCTAATGATTTGTTTAAGTAGATGATCTTTATGAACTCTTGTAGTTGGAATAGGACTGACAGGCATAGTTATAGCCAAATTGTTCACGTCAGCCTCTACACCAACTTCTTCATCATCATCATAATAGACAATCTCTTCCAAATTAGGCATATTTGGATCATTAATACATCCATAGACTATATTCTCATCAACGGCATTATTTTCTATGTTAGCAGCATTAACAGTTGGACTAACAGTATTAATGTTGTTAGTGCTGTTGACATTTGCATCTTGCTCTTGATTAATTCTTGGCTCCTCTGTATTTGGCACCTCAATGTCTTCATTCTCTAGATGTTCAGAATCCATCTTTTCCTCCTCTCCTGATGGTTTGAATCCAGCATCAGGAGAATCCTTTGAACTTTTAGAGAGTAATGGATCAGATATCAACAATGGTAGCAGTATATACTTTTCATTAGGTACTATTTTCTTCCCATCTTGACCTGCATCAATGTTTTCTTTGGTACCTGCATTACCATTAGTTTGATTCCCTGCAACAACTGGCTTATAATTCATAGATATTGTTAGAGCGTCTATATCAAAAAGCCAATTAGGTCCATTTCCTAAAATATTAGGTGTTTCTTCACTGAACTTAACATGCAGGTTCTCTTCTACTATCCTAGTTCTACTGTTGAATACCCTGTATGCTTGGCTATTGGTAGAGTATCCTACAAAGAACCCTTCATCAGCATTTCCATCAAACTTACCTAGGTCATCTAATGTATTAAGAATAGTAATAGGACACCCAAATGGTCTCTTGAAGCTTAAGGCAGGTTTTCTACATAGAAGAAGTTCATAAGGGGTCTTGTTGTGAGGCTTGATAACTAACACCCTATTTTGAACATAACAAGCAGTATTAACTGCTTTAGCCCAACACATTGTTGGCAATTTTGAATCAGCTAGCATAGTCCTAGCAGCCTCTATTAGTGTCCTATTTTTCCTTTCTGCTACTTTATTTTGTTGTGGAGTCCTAGCAACACTAAATTCCCTCTTAATACCCTTCATTTCAAAGAACTGATTCATGACCTTATTCTTGAATTCAGTCCTATTGTCACATTTGATCACTTTCACCTTAAGGTCTATTAAATTTTCTATGCCTGTAATAAATGTTTTAAAGATTTCACTAGTTTCATCCTTATTGGCTAAGAAGAAAACCTAACTAAACCTACTATAGTCGTTTGTGACAACTAGACAGTACACCTTTTTCATTAGACTCTTTACAAATGTTGGCCCAAACAAATCCATATGCAACATTTGTAATGGTTGGCTGATTAAGCTTACAGTCTTGGTCTTACAAGAGGCTTTATGTTGCTTTCCTTTCTGACAAGCAACACATGTATGATTATTTTCAAAAATATTTAAAGGTTCTTACTTTGATAATTTTTCATTTCATCTTCTACAACATACAACACACAAGAACAAAATTTCTACCTTTCACAAGCATGACTACTTCAACGAATCTTATAATGACAAAAGTTTCTTTCAACCTTCACGGGAATGATAGCAATCATATTTGCTGGTTTGAAGGAGCTTGTAGGTTATTTTGGGGGACTATGTTTGTTTATAAAGGGGAGAATGTTTGAGATAAGAAAATATTTTGATTTTAATTTCATGGACTTCAAAGGATATTCTTCACCCGGAGCTTATTTTGGAAGCTTTATAAATCATAAAGGTAGTTCCCTTTCCCTGGTGTTTTTTTCCCTTTTCTTGATGGATCATAATCATCATGAGGGGGAGAAGATATAAGCTTGAAACGTAAGGTCAATTCAAGTATATGAAAGAGGAGAAGATATAAACAAGAATATATGGGACAAATCAAGATACTAGCAAAGAAATTGAATCAAAGAAATCGTTATGTAAAAGAAGTATTGATTAAGAAGATAAGATTCGTATTCAAGATTAAGTTACTTCATCAAGTGTTTTGAATAAGCTGTAGTGTTTCACTAATTTCAAAGATCGATCAAGATAGCCAGGTCGACATTTGCATGGAATTACATTCTCAAGAATACGACATTGTCTTCAGACAATCAAGTAGCCAGTTTCCTCCAATCCTTAACTCCTACAAAAAAGATTTTCATTTTTGTCATGTTCCATTTTTTATAAAAACTCAACAAAATGAGCGCAGGCAAGCTCGCCACTGCTCTAACCATAATCTTTGTAGTCTCAGTTGTAATCCTCATCGCCGAACTCGTCTTCGTCCTCTGGCGTCGTCGTTCTAGCCGGCTTCAACAGTCCCAACCTCTTACCTCAGAAGGTAAGTTTTGAGTTCAATCCCCGTGAATTAGTCGGCCAAAAGATCAGAAACCATGGTTACAAAAAAAAAGTAGCAGTTTAGAGTGTACGTGTTTTAAGTGTTTCGATAAAACTGTTTATCTTATAAAGCTTTTTGAAGTTAAGCAAATTCTGAAACAACTAGTGAAATTTCATGTACATAAACAGGCAGTTTAGAGGTGTTTGCTATGAAAAATACATTTATACAACCAAAATGAGATTTTTTGATTGTTGACAATTCTTTTGGTAAAGTACATATATGCATATAAAGTATGTAGTTGCGCTTTATTTATTTCATGACACTGTATATATAGTTAATAGTTTGCAATAAGTTTTTGTATTCCTAGATAATATGTTATGTTCCTAGTTTTATTTAATTCTAGAGTATGATATGATATGGTAACTTATGATGACACATGATTTTTTTTTTCTAGATCCAACACCTCCTACATCCGACTATACAGCCAAAGAGTTACTATTATTCTTTTGCTTGAAAGCCAAGACTCGTGTCGAGCCATCCGAAACAGCTCCAACCCAAAACCCAAACGGGCCATCCACCAGCAACGACGAAGCAATCGATGTTTTTAAGCTTTTAGAAGCAAATGGGCCATCTCAGAATTCTTTGAACATAAAAGAAGACGTAGAGAGGGACGTTGAATAATCGTCTTTATCCATCGTTCGACTCAGTCGATACAACAATGTCAGAAAGTGTCGTTGCAAGAATGTCTTGTGTTAGAAAGGCTGCTTGAAAGAGTGCAAAGGCTGAAAAGGAAAGTTGAGGATTAAAAAAACGACAGTGTTTGGTCATTGTCTCGTTGTTGATTAACCATGTTTTTTACTCCGTTGGTCCCCCGCCTCTTTCGAGATGGGATTTGGTTCCGGAGATTGCTTCTCGCTGACGGGAAAGAGTAGTCCAATTGTCGATGAAGGGTTTAAAGGTCCGTTTAAAAGATCGTTACTCTAGTTTTTTGTAATCAATTGATTATTGGTATGTAGTACGTGATATCGACATTTCTATGTAGGTATCCTTTGTATGTTATAGGTAAATTGTAATCGACTAAGTTTACAAGATTTATAAACTTGGTCACTTTAATCACATAGTATAAAAGGCTTTTTTAATGTATATATCGTACTTATATTGAGATTAACATTTTATCAACATGTTCTGACATATTGAAATACATGATTTTGCCTTGCATTTTCCTCGACACACATGTCGGCGGACTCATTTTTTCAATCCGAGCGCCACTAACATCACAATCCCTTGCTTGGGCGATTTATGTACCTAGGTAAACTAGTTTAGCCACGAGTTCGCAGCAGAGTTGGCTTAGTAATTAGCATATGGTTTAACAATAATATAAGAGTAAAAGAAAATGGTGACCTCTTTGATAATTGATCAGAAGAAAAACGAAACAAGCAATTAAAGTAAATTGCTTTACGGTTGCTCCACACAGTCACGTCAAAAACAAACAGTAAGCTTTGCTGATCTTAAACTTCACCAACACGAAACCTTTGTTTAATATCCGTTACCAAGCAAACTCTTGAATTAGTAACCGAAAAACCAGGAACCGAATTAGGGATTCAAAACCCTAATTGTACCGAAAATCAAACCAACCCTTGATGGGTATTATGGAATTCGGCTGGAAACAAAAGAAAGAACACGAAACGATTTTCTGTTGAAGGTTTTTATGAGAGAGTTAGGCACATGGAATGAATAAGGATGAGGAGTATTTATAAGCATGATTACTGGTTGTGATAGTTATAGAATAGAAGACCAACAAGTCTACATTATCACAAAGCCTTTTCCTGGTCCTGTAACACACAATAACCTTCTCTTTTTCCCTCATAGGTAACCGGTTCCACTTGGGGAGTCATTGGGGTTTGGGTTTTGTTCATTTTGTCTTTGGTTTATATTAATGTGAAGTATAAAAGTGGATTCTCCGTGTATTAACGTGTGTGCCCCCAATAGGCTCACATATATTCGTAATGTATTCGTGCTTTCGACTACCATAATCCAACAGCTCCCACTTGGGAGTCGGAGTAGCACATAACACTCATACCTATAATTGGCAAAGTCTAGCAACCCACACAATTATTTTTTCATTAGGAATATTATGAGATAAGAGTTTCAAAAATCATCTCAGCTATTTAATGGTTATAAATTTCTTGCTTTATAATCATCCCTTTGTTACAGATACCGTTAAACCATGGATATGGATCCTAAGTCATTCCATATAGTTTAACATTATGTTTCTCGTTATAGAAATAATTCAGATATACCAAATGTAATCAAGAATCATCTTGCATTACCCTTTGGGAACGGCCATTCATTTATCTGATTAAATCTGGAGAGGGCCCAATGGTATCTTTCTGCACATATCAAGTGGAGGAACAAATCCTTTATCCACACATACAAAACTTGCTTGCATCTCAAGTCTAAGGACGATTTTAAACCATTTTTGACATTTTACTCATGACATAGATCCAAAAGTAAATGATCGAAGGTTGGGGTATCCAATATGCATCCCTTGTGAATACATATGAGTTTGGTGGGAACAAATCCATATATTCACAGAATATAACCAACACTCACATTTGCCTTACATAACAATATTCCCATATTGTTAACCGATAATGGACATATTTAGAATGATAAGAAATCATTCATGGATTAAACATGCAAGGATAACAATTATTATATGAATGAATAACAAATATCACGTATCTTCATTCATCAAAAAGTAAAAATTGTCTTACATCCCAATTATCCAAATACTAAAACAGATATGCATGAAACTAATTAGCAAGTTGAAGTCCAATGTATCCAACATTCTCAACTACTTCTTTACAAGACAGCTAAATAGTTATCTGAGTAAACTTTCCGAATACTTGTTTCAAATTCACAAATTTGTGAAGAATTTGAACGCAATGATGAGTGTCGTATGTATATTTGCATACTATTGCAAGAATCATAGTATGGAAATGTGACAGTGCCTTTTATGGGGTATTTAATGTCAACAACATACCTATCTCAGACAGTCATCTATACAGTTTCTTAAAACGTAAAGTATTCTCATTCTTTAATGTGTATTGCAACAATGCTTTTAACTGAGCATATCTAGTTAGTAGATTTATCATAAATGATGAAATCCTACTTAAACTAGAATTGATTATTCTCTAGCATCATGTGTACACAAACAACACTATGCCTTATATAATTCGTAAACATTAGTTTTAACAATCATCTAAATCACTCTCAATTAGATATTGTTGTTGTTAGCACATATTGCTCTTGTGCAAAAGTAACAACCAGTCTCACACACAATATAAGATATACATGATGGATCATTCGTTAAAACACACAAGGTTTCCATCCATGTATTAAATTATCTCAAGTGAAATATATCATTTAAGACTTGCTTCAATGATGTATTGCATTGTGTTGAACTTAATTTCCGCATATGCTTATTACACAATAAACATTCATTCCAAAGTTGCTTGTTTTATTTCCTAAATTTCCAAGTGAAGTCACATTCCAATCTTAAGGATTAAAATCTAGCTTAAATGGATGAACTTTTCATTATGTTAGACCCCCAAAAACCCCCCCATATGAATTTTTAAGAAAATTAAACATAGTGGCCGCCCATTGAGTCAGATGTACTCAAGAGTTATCTTAATTTAATCAAAAATCATATTATGATTAAACTTAAGATCTCAGCTCCTAGATGCATGATCTAATCCACACTTGGATTCTTTTATCTTGTATACTTTATAAAGATTATATATACTCATACCCCTTTTGATTACACACCTCCCGCAAAAGTATCATCAAAGGAAAGAGTTTTTTAAAAACTTAATTGTCATATTACAAATATAACTCATAAACCCTTTGATTAAATACCGACCTCGCAAGGAATGCATCAAGGAAAGAGTTATGATCCCTTAATTGCGCCATATGTCAGATTCAAGAAACCTTTATGACAATTAGTTTAGCTATATAAATTAATGCGTGTAGAAAAGAAAATTTTAATCATAGTCAATTGCTTGAGTAAGATTAAAAACTCTTGTCATCAGTCAGACATTAATATGTATACAATCTTGTCCTTATGAGCCTTCCTTCAAAAGAAACTCATTCTCACCTCACATTTTACTGTTTGGTGAAAGACCAATCAATCTCAAAACATTGATTGTCTTTTAAGGATTGCATCTTTTCATTCATAGTTCTAAGATATTTATCAGATTCAAGATGTGATAATTCATCTTATTAGTTAGCAGGTTAATTATGACCCTTTAACTAATATTCCTCAGCATTGATATAAAAATATCACTCCATTGATGAGGCATCCTTACGGATTTATGAATGAGAGTTACATTATACTTTGGTTCTACATTTTCATGCTAAACCTTAGTATGACATCAGTAAGTGAATTCAGAAGGTTATGTATTTGTTCTTGAATACCTTCAAGATCTATAGATGCTCCCACTTACTTTTGTAAGAAAGATAATTCTCTAAATACTAAGTATTTAAGCAACAATAAAATGTTCTTAATTGGGACAACAAAATACATTTTACAGTTCTCATCTCTAGCTTGTTAATAATATGCTTCATAAGATATTAACAAATTTAGAACTCTAATCAAGACATAATGGGATTCATCCCAATCTACAAATAGATAATGTCTTGAATACCTTCTAGGTTGAAACTATATTGAGTGTATCCATGACACACGCAAAATTCTAACCTTGATAGATTTTGGAGGTGGAGCAATTATAATTATCAGAAATCAAACAATACGAATATAGTTTGTTTCAACACATTAGACATACCATGATTGTGTGGTATTCTATGAGTATTGGAATTGTGAGTCTCCATCAAAATTCCTCAGATAACTTAATTCTCTATGGATAAAATACTTGTCAATTGTCGAGCCAATATTGGAATACACAGTATTTAACACCCAATGCATGCTATAACTATATCTTTTGAATAGTACAATAACCTATGTTTTATGTGTTTCAAGAAAAACATAGACATGTCAAGTATAACGCTAATGAGTTCTGTTGAAATAATAAAGGACCTATGTTAACTCTATGTTCATGTTTTTCAAGAAAACACAACATGTCAAGTTATACATTACAAGTCTCTGAATAGTTCAAGGACATCATGTTTAAATGTTGTTTAACAAGAAGACATAACAATGTTACCACATACTTTATTTTATAAGTCATTGACAAATTCAAGGACTTTATAATTATGTCTTAACAAGAACATAATTATACTAACTAAAGTAATTATGAACGCAAACTCTTGAGTTCAGTAGTAATTTCAATTAATTTTATACTTTCATAATTATATTATATATTCGAACCATAATTATATGACTAAATCATATAAGTCAATATGTTGAAGTACTTTATTTTTATATCTTGACTTTTAAATGTAATAGGGCAACAAACATCTTGTGTGTTTAAGTTCTAGTAGATTTATTAGCTTTCTAACCTAGCGGTCAAGAGAAACCAATTAATCATATTGTTACATGTTGTTCCTTGCACACACTTAGGATTTCTCCCATTTGTGTACGAGACAACATTAAAATAGACAAACCATACGACAAGCGTTCGATTGTTTAAACAATATGATACTGTCATAGATATTACAAGTAGATTTCAAACCATGATGTTGAATAAGGAATTGTGGATTATTATCCTATAGATAACGTTTCGGAAAGCAACATCGGAAAGGCAACGTGTTATCTATAACATAAAATCAATCTCCTTTAGACAATGTTGTTCATATTCGGAAAGTAATACATTATTTTAAAGCAAGCTAGAAATAATGTGGTAACTAACAAAGAAATAAATCTTGTAGCTCCCACTAAAATTTACAACATTACATGAATGTATTTTTAGTATAAAGCGCAAGGCTCCCACTGGATTTGTCAACATTGTAAGTGTTACATCACCAGTAGAAAGCAAATGGCGATTTATTTACTTTCCTACTCTCTTAGAGTGCCTACAAGTAGGCAATGTACTTAGGTATCAATACCCCAAAGACAAAGAACCAATCGAAGAGCCTTCTTTCGTTACCAACAAAGCCAAACCTAATTTGCCTTACCCATCGAGACTCAACAAACAAAAGATTCGTGAAAAGGATGATATCCTAGCTTCAAAGTTTATGGAAATTTTCTGTAATCTTCACTTTGAGCTAAGTTTCGCGGATGCTCTCATTCATATGCCAAAGTTTGCTCCGATGTTCAAAAAGATGCTTAACAACAAAGACAAGTTAATTGAATTGACCAAAACGCCGTTGAATGAAAATTGTAGTGCGGTTGTCCTAAAAAAGCTTCCAGAAAAGCTAGGTGACCCCGGTCGATTTCTCATTCCATGTAATTTTTCGGAGTTTGATAGTTACTTAGCCCTTGCCGATTTAGGTGCTAGTGTCAATCTCATGCCTTTATCCATTTGGAAAAAGCTTCAACTCCCGGGCTTAACCGAAACAAAAATGGTGTTAGAATTAGCCGACTGTACAATTTCCAAACCAACCGGTGTAGCCGAAAATGTTTTTATTAAAGTAGGGAAGTTTTACTTTCTCGCAGACTTTGTTGTGCTTGATTTTATAGCCGATCCTCGAGTACCATTGATACTCGGGCGACCTTTCTTAGGACGGCTCATGCTTTAATCAATGTTTACGAAGGAGAGATAATTCTTAGAAATGATGATGAATCGTTAACCCTTAAATGTGGTGATGCACCTTCTATTTTATACAACAATCTCGAATCGTTGAAGAAAGTTGATCTAATTGATGTCACATGGTTGCTTATAACAATCCTTCTCCGTACTACGATCCGATTGTTTCTACTTCATCTCCAACACTTACTCCTTTTGATGAAAGCGATTTTCTACTTTTTGAGGAAGCCGATGCTTTTATAGAAATCGATCCGTTTGATTGAAACGGTTTTTCTACTCTTTGATGAAGCCGATTGCTTTCATAGCAATCGCTTTGAACCAGGTTTCACTAGTATTCAAGGCTTCTATTACGAGCCGAGTGGTGACATCTCAGTCTCGAGGGCACTTCACTAATCTTGGATGCACATGGTAAGCTTTATCCGACAAGTATCCACACGCATAGCCCCCCCATTTTTGGTGTAACACAAGCCCCCAAGTGATATATCGAATCCACAGCTCCAGGGGACAAAGGTCCACCTCCATACTCACGATCGGGGCCCTCCTCCACCTATGTTCACCGCTAACTTAAAGCACGATCCACACCACGGAAGCCAACAATACCTTTCATACAACAGACCGCCCCCCCTCCCCTTTCATTCCACCCCACATAAACCCTATTACTTCCTCCCCCTCACCCCACTCCTCTTTTCCTCCTCTCTGTTAACACTAGCCGCTCTCTCCCAAACAAGAAGATTACTTACCTGGAATTCAAAAAGATCTTAAAGTTATTGTGTAACACCCCCAAAATTCAGGACAACGCAGCAGAATGGTAACATTGGGGTGCTACTTCAGGGCACAAAACACAAGTCACGGAAAATGACCTTAAAATGGACGTTTTAAATAAAATCATATTCTATTTAATAAAAGATCAGAGTTGCAACAGGTTTAATTTATAATGTATTAGAAAACATTGTCAAAACGTTTGTCAAATAGTACTCAAGTTATTAAGCCTTCAAAAATATATATATATTATATCCGCGCGTCTCGAATGCTCCCAATGATCCACTAGCATATTACTAACCTGAAAAATACATGCTAAAAACGGTCAAAATATATGTTGGTGAATTCATAGGTTTAAGTAAAAAGCTGAAGTATGTATTGAAATAATTTAAGAAATAATTTCAGAAGGAAAGTAGAGCGTTACAACATTTAAAAGTGTTATTTTCGAAATCCATCCAAAATCCAATTAGTGATTCATCAACTCAAGAAGTATTTAAAAGTTGGCCACAGACTCGGAAAGTATGTTGGACTAAGTTACATATTCGAAGTCCAAAAACAAGTAAGGTAGACCAAGGAGAAACACATTCATCATGTCTAAGTATTTATTATTGCCCCACTAAGCTCTTGACAACCGAAAGCCTTAACTAGATTTTCTGCCCCAATCAGAATATTAGGATGCTTGCCTAACACCTAACATCTCACAATGTTATTGCACCCGATCAAATACTAGTATGACCCATGTAAAGGGTGGGGGATTGTTAGTCCAGATAGATCTACCAAACACCAGCGCTCACTAGAATAGCAATTATGCGTTCATGATTATAGGGACTTCACGGCAATAGGGTAACTTCAGGCATTAATAATCAGGCAGTAATCTGGATTAGTAATCTGTGACTACATACACTTTGAAAAACACTTGTGTCCAATAGTAAAACAAGCAATGTAATTCACCCCGTAGATTTTGTAAAACAATTGTAGAAAAGGGGGCTATGAACTCACAAAGTATTGAAAGGTAATTGTACTGTAGTAAAATATATGAGTTTGTAAAAGAGCATGTATTCCCCTCGCGGGTTTATAAAACATTAAAAAGATTGAAATGCGAGACTATGAACTCACCTTGAGTGAATGGAAATCAACAAGTATTCAAAATAGAAAATGCGTCACGAAGGAATCCGAAGGCAACCTAATCCAATATAGGTCGTATAAGTACTAAACACTTTGATTATTTATAGGTCGTATAGCTCATCATACTATCGTTCGGGCTATCATAATTAAGAGGTTCGTGTATTGTGATACGTATGACGGAGCTAGATATCTTAATTCGTTAAATCCAAACAATCGTCGATTTACGCCACCCCGAAGAGGTCATCATTATGAAACTCCCTAGTAAATGAGTACTTTGATAACTAATACTAACGTATGATTTTTATAGCTACCTTCACCGCTCTACTCGTGTTTGCGAAATAATATTTAAATTGCATTTGTAAATTTTATTGCTGTATTTGAACTCGTTATAAATCGAATATATAATTCAATTGTCTTTGTTAAAATAATATTTATAAAGTTTAAAACATGTATTAAATTTATATAATATGATTCTAAAATGTTTCGCAAAAATGTATTTTAAAAACGAAATCCAACACTATTCACCTTAGGAAATAGTGCACAAGTTTGAAAATAATGCGTCACTTTATCGTTTTAAGCCTGTTCTTTACTGTTTCTATATGCTACATTTTTCGTATTAGTCGAGTTATTAACATATAATATTTTAATATTTTAGTTTTTCTTGTTGAATAGTGATTTTTACTGTTCATAACAGTATTTACATTATTTTTATTAGTTTTTGTTATCGTTAAACTCGTAAACGGCGTATTTTTTTCGTTATAAAACTTCGTTTTTAACGATTTCATTTCGAGTTCGATCTCGTAATTAAAAGTTATATCATATTATTTGATGTTTTAAATTATCACTTTCTGTAATTGAATAGTAAATTTTATAAAAATAGTTTTATAAAAGTATTTCTCGTCGTAAACTCGTAACTAACGTATCTTTTTCGTTATAAATCGGTTTTTCGAGTTTCTTATCATTTTGGAATCGTCATGAGGCGTATTATTTTTATATAATGTCTAACCTACTGTATGAAGTCGAAATCAATGCACCTTTTATTATCAAGTGGTTCATTATCAATAAAAGAGTTTTGTTTTATTTACTTTAATAAACCCAAATTTATACAAAATATGTTTTAAATTTTAAACAACATGTCAACATATTTATCTAATCCATTTTTCCATGATTTATTTAACAATTAGGACATAAGAAACGTGTGTTGTAAATTCATAAATCATTAAGTGATAATTCGTTTTACATATTAAAAATCTAAGTGGTGGATAATAGTTATATAAATAACATGGTAAATCAACATATAAAAATGATGAAAGTAAAGACATGAAAGTTTTTAGATAACCTTATTATGATGTAAGATGATGAACCAAAGTATCTAAACCCTTGTTTAGATATAAAACCATAGCTTTCCATTTTAAAACCCTAGTTTCACTTTTCTTGATTAACACTTGAAAATGCTTAGCCAATTCTTGGAAATACCTTAGAATATCTTAGGATGGATGTGTATAAGTGTGTATGGGTTGAATAAAATTTTGTATGGATGGTTTATAGGGGTGTATGTTTGCCGAAGCTTATATGTGAGCTAAAGGGAGTATTGGTTTGATTTTTGTAAAGTGTTTTTGCTTGTATGAGTTTTCCTACTAGATACATGTATATATTGGCGATGACTTAAGTCAGGAAAATTTAAGGTTTTAGGGGAGTGGGTCATTGGTCTTAGGGATGGGTCTATGGGTCAAAGTCTTGGTCTTTGGTCAAATAAACAAGGTATGGTGTGGTTTAATGAGGTATGTTGTTCATTTGACCAAATGGAAGAGTTTTGCTATATTACTTGGTATAAATGGCTATAATTTCGGCATGTATATGATATACATGATATATTTTGTAGTTTTTATGTATTGGGTATAAAAGTGGGTATTTGTTGAAGCGTAGAAAAGTTTTGGTGGTTCCGGGAGTGCCTAAACGCAATTTATCGCGAAACGTATTTAATTTACGTAACCAACAAAAATAAAATATAAAAGTTAATTATTACTTTTGAAAAAAATATAATGATGGCTTGACATAAACTTTAATTTGTTTGGTGCCCGTTTACGTTGATTGTTGATTTTTTAGTTCACGCGATTTAACTTAACACTTAAAATTAAAAGCGAACGCGTACGAGAAAAGAAAAAAAATAAATAGTGAAAAATGACAAAATGAATGATGTCATAAAATGACCTGAAATTACAAAATGTTACATATTGAACCAAAGAAGTCTTCAGTCGAATATGCTACTTCTTATGAACCAAAAGTTAAAATTCCAGAAGTCGAACTTAAAGAGTTACCTCCGCATCTCGAGTATGCGTTTTTAGAGGAAAATAACAAGCTTCCAGTCATAATTTCAAAAGATTTAAGCCAAGATGAAAAGACCTCACTCATTAATGTTCTCAAAAACCGAAAACAAGCAATTGCTTGGAAACTTTCTGATATCCGAGGCATAGATCCAGAGTTTTGCTCTCACAAAATCCTTTTAGAAGATGATTACGAACCTTCAGTCCAACATCAAAGGAGGGTTAACCCTAAAATCCACGACGTCATCAAGAAAGAAGTAGAAAAACTTCTTGACGCGGGATTGATTTATCCGATATCGGATAGTCCATGGGTTAGTCCGATCTATTGTGTTCCAAAAAAAGGTGGTATGACCGTTGTCAAGAACGAAGAAAATGAATTGGTGCCTACAAGATTAGTCATGGGATGGAGAGTTTGCATCGACTATCGAAAGTTGAACGAAGAAACTTGTAAAGACCATTTTCCGTTACCATTCATGGACCAAATGTTAGAGCGATTAGCCGGCAACGAATTTTATTGTTTCTTAGATGGTTTTTCAGGGTATTTTCAAATTCCTATTGATCCTAAAGATCAAGAGAAAACTACTTTCACGTGCCCATACAGAACTTTCGCGTACCGTCGTATGCCATTCAGTTTGTGCAATGCACCCGGAACTTTTATAATGATACTTTCATTAGAATTGAGTCACAAATTTTTTTTTTTGTTCAAAAATTTTATAAACTTACATACATATTTTTCATTTTTTTTAAAAAATCTTGAAACAAAGTTTATACATTGTTGTTTCATGCCAAAAACGCGTTAAAGCAATTCTACATTGCCCATCCAAACGCACATTCCTAAATACATATACTTTTAGAATCAATGGATAATATGTTACAAAAATAAAAGAGTGTTTGGTTCGTTTCTTAGGAACAATTGTTAGAGTCAAAATGATCATCACTATAGTTTTGTCACGTGTATAAACACTTAACAAACTTGTATACGTCATCAAGATATATAATTCATATATATCTTGATATATCTTATAAATGGCATAAAATAAAGGGGCGTTTGATTTAATGCTTTAAAGCATGATTTCTAGTAAAAAAACACTATTTAACTCTTGTCAAGTCATGAATAACAAACTTATACGTGTCAAACAAAATATACACTTAATACATAATTTTTGACATGCTTAGACAAATTTTATATTGATAAGGGAGTGTTTGGGTTATTGTCTTGATGTTGAAATAATAACTAATATATATTCTTCGACATCCTAGATTAAGTCAAAAATAAATTAAGGAACATATGGATAACTTTTTAGGTTTTTACTTTTAGAGTCGAAGTAATCCTTGTCCCACATTTGTCAAAAACTTTATTTTATTTTCTTTATTATTCTCTTTTATAATATTTTATGTTGTTGATAACTTGTTTAGGTAACAAAAACACCGAAAGCTACTACCACCGATATATCTCTCAATAAATCTTACATCCCAAATGTATCCAAAATTCTCAGCATCTCCCTTACTATTGCCCAACTCTACAAACCTATTGAAAACCACAACATTCACGAAGGTCGTGTTGTTGATCAAGCCTACTACAAATCCAA
>BQNB010131945.1:5033-18704 GCA_026074375.1 Tanacetum coccineum | reverse complement strand
GTATTGATATTCCGCGTCAATATTTATATTCACAGTCATTGTCTCTTATAGTATCATTGGATTTATTCAAAGGACTATAAGTCATTCAAGGCACATTCACTATTTACCCTATTTGGTGAAGAAGTGATTGGCTAGTCCATAGCAAACCATCATTCAAAATCATATGGTTATCAATGTACCATGGTCTTACAAACCTAAACATTGGCTAGTCCATAGCAAACGGCTAGCTGGTAAAGAGTTATCAAATCCGTTTATAGCTGATGATTTGCTCAAAATCATATGGTTATCAATGTACCATGGTCTTACAAACCTAAACATTGGCTAGTCCATAGCAAACGGCTCATGGTAAAGACACAACAAATCCGTTTATGGCTGGTAGTTTGCCAAAAACTATACTTTGTTGCAGTCAAGATTGAAGTGCTATGAAGACTAGTTGCTGTCAAGATTTGAAGACTTAAAGACATATTATTTTGAAGACAGAAGTTCAAGACAATCCTCTAAAGCCCAAAGTGAAGCCAAAGTACGAAGAAACTTGAAGTTCATGAATGAAGATCAAGTTAGGGGAGGATTGTTAGGAAAATATTGTAAACAGACTTAATACTATTAAAGTGTTAAAGTTAAGTCTGTTAGTTATAGTTAGTACTGATAGCTGAATAGTTAGTACTGATAGTATAGAAGTTAAGTCTGGTAGAGCAAGTTAAGTCTGCCAGCTTTAACTTAAGTCTGGTAGTATTAAAGTTAATACTGCTTGGTCAGACAGTTAAGTCTGTTTGTAATTTTAGTAATAGTTATCAATTAGCGTTGATTTAGGAAGAGATAAGCATTATCTCTTAACGCGTTTAGGGTTCCTTAAGCTTATAAAAGGAACATAGAATAGTATTGTAAACATATGAGTTGATTGAGTATTCACAATCAAATAGTAATAGTAATAGCAATTTTAGTATTTGTTCTTGTGTTCGTCTTGGTATAGATATTGATATTCCGCGTCAATATTTATATTCACAGTCATTGTCTCTCATAGTATCTTTGGATTTATTCAAAGGACTATAAGTCGTTTAAGGCTCATTTAGATCCTGTTAATAAGGACCTACAAGTGGTATCAGAGCCTTAAACGAATCTTCTCAAAATCAAAACAGCGTTAGTTATGAATTTTTTTTAAAGCTAACAGGAAAGGAAGCTAAAGTGTTTGAAAGAATCCTCTCAAAATCAAAGAGCTTTAATTCAAGAAACTTATGATTTGAAGGTAAATCATAAGTTTAGGGGATTGTTGGGAATTAAAGAGCTTCTATAAGATAATGCTGCTGAAGGACTTAATACTACTAGTTATAGTTAGTACTGTTAGTACAATGTTAGTAATGTTAGTTGGTATGTGTTTAATTACACATACCTTTTACCTTTAAAAATGAGCTAAAATAACCAAAAACAGACTTAAAATGCCAAATATACGCTTGAAAGCCTAGCTTTCAAAAGCTTTAAACCACAACCACCCTTAACCTCATGTAAACCTGGACCTTGATCTTGAGTGAACAAGTAAAATAAGGCAAGTGATGTCCTTGTTTCCCTTTGTGTTTGAACCGTAGCAAAAGAAAGAAAGGAAGAGAGTGTTTTCTTGAGTTTATGAGTTTTCAAGAAGGGTTAAGTGTAAATGTGAGTGTGTATATATAGGCAAATGCTTGGTTAGCTCTTCTAGTCACACCAACCAACTAAACCGATCCAAACCCTAGTGGTTTTGTGTTTTCTAGTTAACTACACATTGTTTTGTTAAACCACACAAGTACATGTCTTAATTAGGGGATATTTGTACAAGATTGAGCTAGATTATGGAAATCTTATGGATTTTGTGCATATACATGCATTTAGCCGGTTATACAAGGAAAAAGAGAGAGACCAAATGGTTATTAACCATTGCGTAATAGGTTAGTGGGAGACATTGACGCCTAATATTAATTAGTGGAAGTTTGTACATGTACTTAGGGATCAAAGAAAGATTTCTAGGTATACATATGCATGGATCGTGGGTTTCCAAGGAGTAGGAGGGATCCAAGGTGATTTTTAACCAAGGTATATTAGTTAACTAGGGACATGTTGTACAACTTTAATTAAAACCTAGATGTACATGTACTAAGTGTAAGTCACAAGGATTTTCTAGTTGTTTTGGTCCCCTAATTCGGCTATAACGGGTTTTACACGATAATTGATTTAATTTTTGTGTTAAGGTTTTAAAAGTGGGTATTGGTTTGAGTCTAGGTAAGTCTAGGTATTTCCGGGGTGTGTCCAAATGCATTTTATTGCGAGACGTAACCCTTTTACGTGACCAATAAAAATAAAATACGCAAAGTTAACAATTATTTTCTTAATAATTATATATTACTTGGTTGATGTAAACCTTAATTTATTTGATGAGCGTTTACATTAAATGATTACTTCTAGTCTACGCGATTTGTCTTAAAAGTTAATTTAAAAGTAAATGCGTATAGGACTAAAATAAATAGTGACGAATAATAGGAGTCGTAAAATGACCTGACAATTGAGAAATGTTACAATCCCCACCCGTTAAAAGAGCTTTGTCCGTAAAGCTTAAGACCTTGTAGTGGGGTGACGAAGCTCCGGTTTCTGTGAGAGTTGTGGTATTTCTGTTTGAACGAATCTTCAACATTCAGGTGGAACTCTGGACTCTTCTAGAGGTCTCCAACTGAGAACCTTTAACTAAGTGTATCCGGCTTCGCTTCAATCGTTTGATCTCCCGTTCCATGATTTTAACGGGCTCTTCCACAAACTAGAGCTTATCGTCAACATGAATTCCTTCTAACGGCATGACTAGAGGTTCGTCAGCGTAACATTTCTTCAGATTAGACACGTGGAAAGTATGATGGACTCTTGCTAATTTTCGGGGAAAGTTCCAGTTTGTAGGCAACCTTTCCAACCTTGGCTAACACCTTGAAAGGTCTGACGTATCTTGGATTCAGCTTGCCCTGCTTACCGAATCGTACAACCCCTTTCTATGGTGAGACCTTGAGCATAACCCTATCCCTAACTTCGTACTCCATTGGCTTCCGCTTCCTATCAACGTAGCTCTTTTGTCAATGCTGAGCAGCTTGCATCCTTTGCTTGATCAGGACGATCTTTTCCGTTGTTTCTTGGATCAATTCCGGACCAGTCAGTTGGGCTTCCCCAACCTCGGCCCAGCACACCGGTGATCGACATTTTCGACCATACAGTGCCTCATAAGGGGTGGCCTTTATGCTAGTGTGATAAAATGTTGTGTATGGAAAACTCAGGCAATGGCACATGTTTTTAACACAGCCTTTGCCAAAATATAATCCAGATCACGCAGCACGTAGCAAATGCATGTCCTTAGAGTTTGTATGTTCTCTCGTCTGGCCGTCAGTTCTGGATGAAACGCAGTGTCATACTTAATATCTGTACCCAAAGCTCTCTAAAATGATTTTCTCTAGAAAATTTGAAGTTAATCTTCCATCAGATCACAAGATAATTGAGGCAGGTATCCCGTGTCTTCCACTATCCTGTTCAGGTACAACCTTGCCATCTTGTCTATGATCATTCTCCCTTATTGGCATGAATTCGTGAGCGATTTTGTAAAGTCGATCCACAATCACCCAGAGGAGAGTGTCAAATCTTGCGACGATTAGGATGCTTGGTGATAAAATCCATCGTGTATTATCCTACTTCCACTCAGTATCTCAGGTTATGTATAGCAATCCTGATGCGCCTTTGCAAGTTAGGACTTGATCCTTTGTACTTGTCAAGCACTTGCTAACATAGGTAGCGATGTCTGCCTTCATATTGGGCCACCAATATAGCTTTTTCATGTCTTGATACATCTTTTCCGAAACGGGATGGATAGAGTATCTTGACTTGTGAGATTTTCATGAATACATAAGGATCTTAAATCTCTTATAGCTTGGCAAACCAACTCCGGTCGTGTTAAACATAGGTTCCATCGGCACGTGGTTCCAATCTTTCCTTGGGTATATCCCTTCTAATTATACCGCCTACGTCTTCATTCATGAGATTCTGGGTTTCTGGGCTTCGATCTGAGCTTCTAATATTCGTTTGGGAAGATCCAAGCCAATTGTCATAACTAAAAGGGGGACTCGAACTTCTGCTATGGCCCAATCCGTTTCCTTACGGCTAAACGTACGGCCACTATGTTTTGCCTTCTCCGGGTGTGATAACGAATGTCGCAATCGTAATCACTTAACAATTCTAGCCAACGAAGTTGACCTCATGTTAAGCTCCTTCTTAATGGTCAAGATTATGTTTATAGGTTTTATGGTCGGTGAACACGGTGCATCTGGTTCCATATAGATAGTGTCTCCATATCTTTAGGGCAAACACTATCGACCTAAGTTCTAAATCATGAGTGGTGTAGTTCTTCTCGTAAACTTTTAGTTGTCGAGAAGCATAGGCAATCACCTTCTCTCTCTGCATCAATACAGCACCTAAACCCTTGTGTGACGCATCACAGTAGACCATAAAGTCTTCGCTTCCTTCAGGTAAAGCCAGAATTGGCGCACTACACAACTTCTGCTTTATTAACTGAAAAGCGTTTTCTTCCTTTTCTCCCCAGTCAAACTTGATTCCTTTTTGAGTAAGTTTTGTCATTGATTTAGCAATTTTCGAAAATCCTTCGATGAACCTTCGATAGTAACCCGCAAGACCTAAAAATTGGCGGATCTCTGTTGGTGTCTTAGGAGATGCCCAATCTTTGTTAGATTCTATCTTGGCTGGATCTACATGTATGTGATTGCTAAGTTTAGACACGTAAGGTATACTATAAAATAATATAATCCCGAGAGTAATTAAGAAAGTTACCAAGTTACCCTTGATAAAATTCACTCTCAAAAATATATATAATATAATATAAAATACGTATAATAAACCGGGTAAGTATGATCACCCGGGTCGTTTTCCCCAATGACTCGTGCAATGGAAACCTGTTTAAGCTTGGATCCTGATTTGAATAGGAAAAGAGATATTTTTGATTTAATTATACTACTAAAATTAAAGGCACAATAAAACAACTAATTAACAAATTAAACTAATTATGAAAGTAAATAAAATGCGACATTTAAGAAAGCAAATGCAATTTAAATCTTAAAAATGTAAACTAAATTCCCAATTCTAAATTAAGCTAAAGAAAATTTTAGGAAAATATAAATATTGTTTTAAATGCTTTTTGGATTTTATATGATTAAACCTAATTAATCTAAATATTAAATACTAAAATAGAAATTAAATTGATAAAAAATTAAGAAAAATACTTTTTAAGCTAGTTTAATCCTAAATTACTTAAAAAAGATGAGGGAAAAACATTTTTTTTTTTATCAATTTTTTTTCTATTTAAAAGGTCTAAAATTAAAAAAACTATAGGTTTGAAAATTAAATGTTTTAAAACTTAAATTTGAAAATTAATTTTTAAAAATATAAAACTTAAACTAAAAATTCTATAAAAATACTTTTTATAAAGAGAAAAATTGCAGAAAATTAATTTTATTAAAAGCCCTAATTTTTATAAATCCAATTAAAAGTAATTTAGCTAATTAAAAACTAAAACCTAAAATTTATTTAATATTAAAAAGAAATTAAAAAGAGTAAAAGGAAATAAAAAGAACAAGGGGCAAAAGAGTGCAAGTGAAACTTGGGGGTAGGCGGGGTAAATTTAAAGTTTAATAAAAAACACAAAGTTTGATCGATTGACAGACGCAGTCCCTTAACCTAGGGACTAACTAGACTTAACAATTAAACTAACTAAGGACTAATTATGCAATTAACAAGGACTAACTGTGTAACTAACAGAAACTATAAAAATGCAAGACAGGCCCCTGCAACATCTAACTTTTAACAAACAGCATCCTTTTTTATAATAAACAGCTTATTAACTTTAACTTTTTTAAGATTCTACTTATATAAAAAAACTTAACTTACTACCTTATTTAAAAATACGCTTAATAAGCCTTATTAGCATATAAAACTTTAGCAACTTTTATAATTCTTATTTTCAACTAATCAACAAAGCAACTCAAGGCATATGACAGATTTTTACTACTCAATAAAATGCTACTTAATCAAACTATTTAGCAAATCACACAACTTATTTAACTCTAATGAAACTTAACAGCTTATTACGAAGAAGAAAAAGGACAATTGTAAAGTAAATAGTGTATACCTTAGCTTTCCAGCTAGAACAGGAAAGCAACAATAAGCTAAGTGGGGCTTATGGCTTAATCCACATAAGCCCTAAATCAAAAACATCAATCCTAATCTAACCCTATAAGCTGTCCCACCACCACCACCCCCCCCAAACAGCTCCTAAACAAACCCATTGAACACTCAAGAGCCAACAAAAAAAAAAAAAAAAAAAAAAAAAAAAAAAAAAAAAATAAAAAAAAAAAAATAAAAAAATCCAATTCCAAGAGTGTCGATGTCTTGATCAAATGACAGCAATGACAAACACAAACACCAATACTTTGACAGATTTTAAATGAACATACCAATTTATTTGAAATAAAACTTTTATTAATTCTGAAATAAAGATTACAATACGAAATGAAATTACATGGAATTGAAATTACAAAATAAAACTACTAAAAACGAAATTTGACAAAATTAAACTATTACAAAAAAAATAAACTAAAAATCACCACATAAGCTGGAATGAGGGGGGGTTTTTATACCCCAAGCTTGAGCTCACCTCCTTCTTCTCGATCCTTCTTTTCTTTTTCATCTTGGCCCTCCATCTCTTCTCTCTCCTTGTAAGCCGTAGGATTTAAAGATGTGTATAACCCGGATCATTGACGTGGCATATTTGTGTTAGATATGTGAGTGTAAACACTCTCATACGTCACATCCACCAATGAGATTGTTAGATTATGCCAGGGTGGAATGGGATTGGGGTTAATTGAAAGCGATGGATGGGTTAATGATTGTGAGGGGGCCATTAACCCTATGGTTAATTTGGATGGGAGTGAGGGGTTAAGAAACTAGGGTTTATGGGTGTTCTTGAGTTGTTCGTGTGTGAGTGAGTGTGTTTAATCTCATTTGGGTAAAATTTAGTGAACAGTAAGTGTAAATGGGGTTATAACATCCCCGGGTTGGTCGGGTTAGGGGTTCGGGTTAATTGGGTTGGGGGTTGGCTTGTGATTGGTTGAGAGGTGGATCCACGGGTTTATTTGACCCGGGTAAGACCCGCGCCCTTTTGTAACTATGAGATAATTACATAACCGGCCCTTGTGTTTGGCAAGCACAATTTTAAGATAAAAGTAACTTTGGGTAAATTGCATATTCAGCCCTTGAACTTTATAAAACAATGGAGCTTGGTTTTGGTTGACTGTGGTTTAGCTGCAGTTGACTGTAGAAGGCTCGAGATGAATCTCTCTGGCTTCGGCTGTATTTCTTTAGCTTCTTGATCAACTCATCCGTTTCGTGTTCGTTTTTTGACTGAATTCTTGCAATTTTTGACATACCATACCTGCACACATAAAACTCAGATACAAACATTTTTTTTCCATTTTGGATCCGTTTGTTATTTGGGTCTTTTTTAAGCATTATTAGATATGTGTATTCTACACTTATCTGTATGCCTCTGCTATCAATGACGTGACCGAGGAATTGTACCTTCGGAATCCAAAACTCGCATTTTGAAAACTTAGCATACAACTGCTCCTTCTTAAGCAATTCCAAAATTGCCTTAAGATGTTCTTCGTGCTTCTTTCTCAATCCTTCGAAATAAACTCAGTATGTCAATTTAATGAAGACAATTATGAACTATCCAAGTAAGGCTTGCACACTCGGTTCATGAGGTCCATGAATACCGCAGGTGCGTTTGTCAGTCCGAATGGCATAACCTGGAACTCGTAATGGCCATACCGAGTTTGGAATGCCGTCTTTGGAATGTCTTGCTCTCGTACTCCTAAGCTAGTGATATCTGTGATCTCAGATCTTATCTTCAAATAAATATTGGATCCTTGTACTTGATCAAACAAATCGTCGATCCTCGGGAGTGGATAACGATTCTTCACTGTTAGTTTATTTAACTCACGGTAGTCGATGCACATCCTGAATGACCCATCCTTCTTTTTGACAAACAAGACCGGGGCTCCCCAAGTGAGACTAGGCCTTATGAATCCTTTTTCGGAAAAAAAAAAAAAAATAAAGGAAAAAAAAATAAAACAAAAAAAAAAAAAAAAAAAATGAAAAAAAAAATAAATAACGAAAAAAAAAAAAAAAAAAAAAAAAACAAAAAAAAAAAAAAAAAAAAAAAAACAAAAAAAAGCTCTTGTAATTGTTCGATTATTCCTTCATTTCGGATGGAAGCCAATCGATACGGTGCTCGGAGCTACGGCGCGGCTCTGATTAAGTCAATTTGGAATTCCACTCGGCGAGACGCGAGGGAGACCTGGAAGTCTTTGGGAAAATACTTCAGGAAAATCTCAGACGATTGGTACGTCTTTTATTTATTTTCCTTCCGACTTGTCCTCCTTTTTCTTGGCGGATATCTGCCCAAAAAAGACCTGGCATCCTTTGGCCATGTACTCTTGAACTTTTGAACATGAGATAACTGTCAACCAAGATTCTCTCCCTCGTTTTGCTACTTTCGTTGCCACATAAGGTCAAGTTTCATTACCGATAGGGAACTTGAACAGGTTCTCATCGAACAATTCACGCGTGACATCTTCTTAACCAGTCCATTACCGATAATGACATCGAAACTACCCTTCTACGGGGCTTAGATCTAGTTTTGAACGGACTGAAAACCTAAACAACGGATTGGGTCTAAGAAATTGAAGGTTCAACTCGCTATAATAGTGTCTATCCCGACTATTTTCCCATCAACTAATTCGACATCATAACTATTTTCTAATGAGTTGGGCTAGATGTTAATAAAGGATCTAAATGCGATGTATATAAAGCGTCTACGGCACCTCGTTAGAAAGTGTCGAATTAAGATAGTTGCATCGTGTTATTTAGTGGAAAGTACCCTGTGACGACATTGGCATTTAGGGTTTCCCGATGCATTTCCTCTCTTTTTGCATTCCCAAACTGCATAAACCAGCCTTGTGCATGTCCCATTTCTCTCATCATTATTCTTCAAAACTTAGGAAATCTCTCTTGAAATTCCCTGCGTGCCTCCACACTTCAAAACAACCATTTCCTTGGGAGTGCCCATTGCCCTTTTGAGTATTAGCGAACATTTGATTTACTAGTTACTCTTGCAATCGCGAGCAAAATGCCCTACTTTGTTGCACTTGTGGCATTTCTGGGTGCACGGGCCATTGTGGTGAAGATGGCACTTGGTGCACTTGGGCAAAGATCCCCCATAAGGCTTCCTTTCGCCTGTCCCCATATTGTAGACCTTGGCGACATTCTGCCTTTTGAAGGGTTGTTGTTGGTGACCATGGTTGTTCCTGGATGAATCATCAGCCTTCCTTTTGTTGTCAAATTGCCTTTCTGCGTAGGTGCGGAGTTTTTGATCCATCAAGTCGTTGGCTGATAAGTGTAGAATACACATATCCATTTATGCCTAAAATAACCCAATTAAACCCAAAACAGACCAAAAATGGCAAAAATATGCTTGTATTTGTGTTTTGTGTGTGCAGGTACGGATAAATCAAAAATCACAAGAAAAAATCAAAATGCGCGGCAAGCACGGACACGAGAATCAGAAGAGTACAAAGCCGAAGCCAAAAACATTAGCCCACTTCTCTTTTATGCAGCCACAAGGACCAATCTTGCAAATCCCGAAAGTTATTTATAACTTGAAAAAGGGAAAAGAAAGAGAGGGACTGAAAGTGTAAAAATGCCAAAGCTATAACGTTTTTAACTGTCAAAGAAAGGGCGCGAAAGGTGTTACTGTTCACCTTTCTTCCCCGTTTCACCATCCAGGGTAAATCAAAGGGGTTCTCCAAATTAAAGGGTGCTTAGGTCAATTCATGAGCTCACTAACACAAATGAAGGGACAAATCAGTCTTTATCAAAGGATTACTTAACCTCTCCCAATCAAAGGCCACGTCAACAATGGTGAAAGCACAAATTTATGTGGGTTTTTGTGCTAAAACACTCACAAAAGAAGCACAAACGTCACATCAATGGAATGACACGCTGGCAATCTTCAGGTGTCCACAGCTTGATCAAACGGCCACAATTGATGCTTGAATGATTGAAGAAATGATTGGCTGAGATTGAAAGATTGGAGAGCAGGGCAAGAGATCCTAGAAGCTTCTTTCAGCACCTATAAAAAGGCCTCACCTCTCACACACGGAGGGAGATATATCTAGTTTTTTAGTAATTTAGTCTAGCTTAAATTTCGTATTTTTCTTAAATGTAATTTTCCTTAAAATGTTTTGTAATCTCCTTTCCAAGTAATGTAATCAGTAACTTTTATTAATGAAATTCAGTTTTTCTTAATCTCTCAAAGTTCCTTTTTCATAAACTCTCTTAATAAGCTAAGTTGTCTCAATAAGTTAATAAGCTCCTTTTAAGCCCTTTCAGTCTATAAGCTGAAATAGAGCTTAATCAATTCAGATTTAATCCTTTCTAAACCTTAAAACAGTTTAACTTACATTTACAATGGATTCTATTGGATATGAGCTTTTTGGAAGGGGATCTTAACTTGGAAGAGATCCCAAGGACTTTACCCTAGCTTATCTAATAAGCTAGGGAGCTTGTAGCTGCCTTTATTGGTCCTCTTGTTTAGCTAGAGGAGTTTGTAAGTTTCTCTTTCATTTCCTTTAATTCTAGCTTTAAATAATGATATCATTGCTTTCTATATTTAGATCTGCTTATTTGCTTATTCTCTTTGCTTATTAGTGCTTATTTGAGTTTTATCTAGCTAAATCATCTTAGTTGTTTATCTGTTTTCAATTTTCTTAGTTTAAATCATAGATTTTCATATTATTGTCTTAAAAACCTCTAAAAAACCAAAAATATAGTAAAGTAGCTTAAGTCTTAGATTATTGCTTGCTTAGTTGTTAAATCATGCTTATTAAAGTAATTTTAATCTGTTAATTGTCTGGTATTAAGCACTTGTTTACTGGATTTCAAACTTAGTAGCTTAATCATAAATGTCTTAGTCTTAAAGTGGTGTTTGGTTTAAGCTAGTTTGCCATCTAAAAGTCAACAGCAGTTTGTGATTTCTTTTTGAATAGTTTGATTGTCATAATTGATAAGGTTTTGAGTAGATTTAAGATTTTAGTTTAAGCTATTAATGATTTTATGGCTTAATAAGCTCGCCTGTGCACCAGGGGATTTTTCCCTTTGAGTTTACTTGTGAAATTCTGATCTAAGCCCTCCAAGGCTTAGTCTAGCTGGATTTGTTTTTTACACTTTACTTTGAGTGATGTTTTAGTGCAGGGATTTCCCTAGTAGCCTACACTCTTGGTTTCAAACTGAGCACAAGGGCACCAGTTACTAACACAAGTTAGTCATGTGATACTTTACACTACCAGTACTAACTAAAAAGTTAGTACTGCTTTCACAAGTTAGTACTGCCACCTTTGGCTTAATTTTTAGTGAGTAAAAGTAGGGATTTAGATCTTAAATTCAAGATTTAGAAGTAATCTAGTTTAGCTTGATATAGTTTAGGTTTTAGTTCTTTATTTTACTACTTTTCTTATAGCTTATTCAGTTGTAAAAAAATGGGACTTTACATCAGCAGTACTAGTTAGTTTAGTATGCTGATATTCAAATCTCACTTAAACCAGTAATTGTAGAGTTTAATAGATTATTCTTTTAGCATTTTAAATATTGTCATAGCTTAATTTAGAATTAGTCTTAGATTACAATTTTTCTGCTATTTCTCATAGCTTATTTTTGCTGTCAAAAAGTTTAAAAAAGCCAAAAACAGTACTTAGGAATTTTAAGGTTTTAATTTGTTAATTTAGCTTATGGGCCTAGATTTTATAGCTTAATTAGATAGATTATAAGTAGTTTAATAAGTCCTTAAAGTTTTAGAGTCTAGTTTAGCTTTTTAAGCTTTTAAGCTCATTTGGATTTTGTGCTATCTTGCTTATTTACTGAGTTTGCTTAGTTCATGCTCAATTTTAGTTGTTTAAAAGTACTTCTAGCTTAGATTTCTTTGCATTCATAGATATAGACTTTCATAGCTTCCTGAACTCTTTTCCTTTTTAACTATTAAGGCTTAATTTGAGTTTTTTTATAGATGATTTTGGTAAACATAGCCCAAACCCCTAGTTTCTGTAACAGCTTATTGAGAAGCTCTTTTAGAGCTTATCTTTGAGTTTCAGACTATAGTGGCTCTTTTGTTAAAGTTGTTCTCCCTAGCTGACTTGTCCTCCTCTTTCTTGGCGGAAATCTGCGCTAAAAAGACCAGGCATCCTTTTGCCATGTACTCTTGAGCTTTTGAAACCAGTCTATACCAATAATGACATTGAAACTACCCAGTTCTACGGGTATTAGATCTATGTTGAACGGATGGTCTAAGAAATTTAAAGTGCAACCTCGTATAATAGTGTCTATCTCGACTATTTTCCCATCAGCTAATTCGACATCATAACTATTTTCTAATGGAGTTGGGGCGATGTTAATCAAGGAACTAAATGAAGTAGATATAAAGCTTCTATCGACACTAGTGTCGAATAAGATAGATGCATAGTGGTTGTTTAAGAGGAACATACCCGTGACGACATTGGAATCCGGGTTTCCTGATGCATTTCCTCTCTTTTTTGCATTCCCAACTGCATAAACCTAGCATTGTGCATTCCCATTCCCTCCATCCTTATTCTTCTACTTAGGACAATCTCTCTTAAAATGCCCTGGTGCTCCACATTCAAAACAACCATTTCCCTTGGGAGCTGCCCCATTGCCCTTTTGATTATTAGCAACATTTGTGTTACTAGTACTCCTGCAATCGCGAGCAAAATACCCTACTTTGTTGCAATTGTGGCACTTCTGGGTGCATGGGCCATTGTGGTAAAGATGGCACTTGGTGCACTTGGGCAAAGATCCCCCATAAGGCTTCTTTTCGCCTCTCCCCATATTGTAGACCTTGGCGACATTCTGCCTCTTGAAGGGTTGTTGTTGGTGACCATGGTTATTTCTGGATAAATCGTCAGCCTTCCTTTTGTTGTCAGACTGCCTTTCTGCATAGGTACGGAGTTTCTAATCCATAAAGTCGTTGGCCAACTCAATAGTCTCATCTAACTTCTTGGGTCTGGCAGATTTGACGTTCCCATAAATGTTGTCAGGAAGTCCAATGATGTACTTGTCAACCTTCTCGATTTCGTTGGCAATAAACTTGGTACATATCAGGGTTAGCTCTTGGAAACGTTCAGTGTACGCTGGAACATCGTTCCCATTGACCTTTAGGTTCTACAGCTCAATTTCTAATTTCTTGATTTCACCCAGCAGACAATACTTGTCCGTCATCTTTTTCTTGAGTATTTCCCAAGTCATTGTATATGCCTCAGGACCTAAGGTTCTTATCTGACAATTCCACCAAGTGAAAGCAGCACCTAACAGAGTGCAGGTGGCAAACTTCACTTGATTCTCAATAGTACAACCACTAATATTGAAAACTGACTCCATCTTCTCAATCCATCGAGTCAAACCAACCACGCCTTCAGTCCCCTTGAAGTTCAAAGGTTGACACTTCATGAAGTCAGCGTAAAAACAAGGGCGCGCAGTTTGCAC
>BQNB010131944.1:2907-18704 GCA_026074375.1 Tanacetum coccineum | reverse complement strand
ACTTATCACAAATCTCGTTTTAATTATTCCTTTTACGAGATCTCTTCCCTACGTACGATTCTTCTATGTAGGACATGAGAAATTTTTTTTTGAACGGCAAAATTTATTAAAAACTAGCAAGGCGCTAGAAACATTACAAGGAAATTAAATAAGGAGTTTTAAACCAGTTTTCATGAGAAATATAACTAGAACATCGATTAGCACACCAAAGAAACGAAACGGAGACAATATCGTCAAACAACGTGGAACGCTTCGGCGGAGAAAGATCAAATATGCACCTGTTACGAAAGGACCATATAGACCACCACGAACTAAGAAAAACTCCTTCCAACAACCTTCTAGCCTTGCCCGATATCCGAATGCCAGCAAACCAAGAATCCCAATCGGCAAAAGAAGACATATCCGACCAATTTATATTCCACCAGTTGCATATTTTCCTACCAATAGCCCTAGAGAGCTCACACCTGAAGAAAATATGATTGGTATTTTCTGTGAGAGAATTTCCACAAATCGGACATAAATCAGAGTCTAACGAGATCCCTCTATTGATAAGATTGATTTTTGTTGGAATCCGGTCAAGACGAGCGCGCCACACCAAGACGTTTACCTTGATCGGGACAAAATTCACCCATCTGGTGACCTCATTCAAACCAGGGAGGAACATCTCATCAATGGCCAAGCGAATATCCTTCACACGAAACAAACCTTCGCCATTAAGATCGCAATACCATCGATCATCTAAAGGGGAAAAACTGACCGAATTATATAAAGCGAGAAGCTCGGTCCATTGTTGACTCTCAACTCCGTCCCGCACCTGTCTTCTAAAAGTAGCAGTAAGATCACTTCTTTTAGAAGCGATAGACACAACTTTGTTACTTTCTAAGGCGAAGATACGAGGAAACCTAGTACAAAGAGGGTGATCTGTAATCCAAGAGTCTAGCCAGAATCTAGTATTAAGGCCATTCCCTACACGAATCTTACAGTGAGACTTGAAATCAAACCCTTTAGAAGACAAATTATGTGACTCTCGCAAAATTGAATTCCAGCAAGAAGAATATTTAATATCATGTGAGTCAACCGAATCCCCATGAATGGCTCGAATACTTTGGTACCACAGAGACCCGTCTTTGGAAAGGAATCTCCAAAACCATTTAAGAAGAAGGGCGCGGTTAAGAGCAAAGTAACTCGAAACACCAAGGCCCCCCCTTTTTTTGTAGCCAGCACATTATTCCATGCAACCCAATTGATTTTCCTATCTGAAGGATCAGCTCCTATGAAGAATTTATTACGAATCCTCTCCATCTCATGAAGGACACCTTTGGGGGCTTTGTAGATTGACATAAAATACAATGGGACAGCTCCTAGGACAGCTTTGAGAAGCGTCAATCTACCTCCAATGGAAAGAGTTTTAGCTTTCCATGAAGATAGTCTAGACCGAATCTTCTGCATAACAATGGACCATGCCGAATGACGAGACATATTGTCCCCCACAGTGATACCAAGATATTTGAAAGGCGTGTTCATTACCGTACACCCTATACTTGCAGCTCCATGAGTGACAACATCAGTAGGGACCCCAATCCCCATCACTTGACTCTTGAGCAAATTAATTTTCAAACCCGAAGCAAGCTGAAAACATTTGAGGATTCTTATTAAATTAGCTAAATTCTCATCCGACCATTCACCTACGAACATAGCATCGTCCGCATAAAACAAATGAGAAAGAACCGTCGTGTCAGAGATATGGAGGCCTTTGAAAACACCATCATTTACAGCTCTAGTAACCGATAAGTGAAGGGTTTCCATGACCAAAATAAAAAGGAGGGGCGCCAAAGGATCGCCTTGTTTTAGACCACACGCAATCGGAAACTCACCAGTGGGGCTCCCATTAACCAGGATGGATGCCATGTTAGAGCTAAAAATTCCCCGAATCCAAGAACACCATCTAGAACTGAATCCAAAAGATTGGAGAGCGTCCAGAAGAAAATCCCATCTAACAGAATCGTATGCCTTGGCGAAATCCACTTTAAAAACTAAGGCTTGTTTCTTTTTGAATTTGCACCAAGCAAGAGCCTCGCTCAATATAAAAGGACCATCAAGGATTTGTCTGTTCTTCACAAAAGCAGTTTGAGTATTAGACACAAGATCCGAGATAACCACCGATAATCTGTTTGCGAGAATCTTAGTGATCACTTTGTACACGCTCCCGATCAAACTAATTGGACGGAAATCAGATACGAATTTAGCGTCCAGCACCTTAGGAATTAGAGCGATAAAGGAAGAATTGCACCCTCTCGGGAATCCACCATTTTCAAAAAAATAGGTGACAGCCGCACATAGATCAGAACTAATAAGATCCCAAAAGTGTCTATAAAATTCAAAAGTATATCCGTCCGGGCCAGGTGATTTATTTTTGCCACAATCCCAAACTGCAGCTTTGATTTCATCAACCGAAATAGGCCTATCCAAATCATCAATTTGATCAGAAGATAACCTATTGGGGAACACCATGTTCAATTTAAGACGGAAGCCAGTAGGTTGCTTAAATTGAGCAGCAAAATGGTTGAGGAATGACATTTTCACCGAGACCGGATCAGTTTGCCAAACTCCATTGTCGAAGATACCTCGAATAGCCAACTGAGCCCGTCTTTTATTGATGATACCGTGAAAAAACTTCGAATTTTCATCTCCGCCAATCGCCCATTTCACTTTAGCTTTTTGAGCCACGTCATTCAGGTCTAATTGCTTGGCTTCAAACAATCTATGAGATATCTCTAGGCGATTAAGGAGGAGCTCGTCATTAATAATCCCACTATCCATTGCTTTATCTATCTCTTCTAACTGTTTAATTAAAGAATTTTTATCCCCTGCCTTTGACATATTCGCATCCTTAATCCAAACACGAATCGTCTTCTTCAGATCTTGAAGCTTTTTCTTGAATCTAATAAGGCTATTAGAATCATTATGGGAAAAAGATTGCCAAGTACGACGAACTATTTCATCAAAACCCTCCCGCTTGAACCAGGAATGATATATTCGAAAAGGAATCGGACCATAATCCGAACTAATCTCTTTAAGAATAATGGGCCTATGATCAGACAAGTGTCGATCCAGGCAGATAGCAGTAATAGCAGGAAAGATCGAAAAAATTCCATCTGACACCAAATAACGGTCTAGTTTACTCATTTTTGAAGCCGAAGGATGCGACCAAGTAAATGAATAACCCTCCATCTTAACATCAACAAGACCCGATGAGGTAATGAACTGATTAAAGGAACGAGCACAAAATTTGTTGAAAACTGAACCAAATCGTTCTTCCTCTGATCTAACTGCATTGAAATCCCCCAGAACAATGGTTTCACCACCCCATCGATTAATCAGGGTCGAGATATACTCCCAGAGCATATGTTTAAGAGCAGGGGCTTGTGGAGCATAAACTACGACAATTAAGATTTTTGTGTTAGTGGGGATCCACGTCCCGTACAAGGCAATAAAGTTATCGGAAACCGTGACCCCTTCTTTCTTGAAAATAGATTGTTCCCACACGCATAATATACCCCCTGAATTTCCTATCGAATCACTAGACGCATATTGAAAATTTGAGTTACCCCACATGAATTTGATATCCATGATTGATGTACAATCCGATTTCGTCTCCTGTAGAGCTAGAAAATTAATCTTATGTTTCAAATTCAACTCCTTTATCCACTCCTTTTTGGTCTTGTGGCCGAGACCTTGAATATTCAGGGAAAGTATCTTCATTTAAAACCAGCTATATCTCCTAGAGAACCAATGATGTGTTCCATGTCTTTCGAGCACCCCTCCATTACATAACCCATGGAATGACCTACCTTGATGATATCTTCCAGCACATTCAAAATTGAACCCCCTTTGGGTGATTTACGAGAAGGAACATTAGAAGAGAAATCACTCAAAGATTCACTGATATAAGTACCTTCATTCTGATGTTGAGGTGCCTGCGGGTATGTAGTCTGATTATGAGGTGTATTACATACCTCATCCTCTTTTTCCAGCCCCTGTTTGAGGATTTCCTGTTGTGACATTACTGGAGTAAAACCTGGAGGATGAGAGAGAGAGGGATCCGTCGCATTTCCAGTCTGGTTAGGCTGTTTATTAAGAAGGTCGTATACACCAAAAGGATCCTCAGACTTAGAGTTAGAGTTCACATTCTTCTCATGTGATCCCTCCTTTTCATTATTGGGAATAGGTAGTTCATCTCCAAAAATAGAGTCAGGTATCCCTTCGTCATCACTGTCTCTGTCCAAAGCGTCACCGTTTAGAGAATGGTCACCCTGATTGTTGTTCGCATTATGATTATTGACCTCATCTTCATCAATGTTAACATCAGTCAGCTATACTTAAGATTAATGGTCACACTTTGTGTTAAAACATGTAAAAATTTAGCTTCGCAATCGAATATAAAATAAAATCATCAAGTTGAGTTATCAAAATCGTCAATATTTATAGAATATAGAAAGCTAAAAAACTCAAATAAGTATTATGTTTCGTACATACAATATGTTTTGGTCAAACAAAGATTTACCTATTGTATATCTTTAATACATATACAAATATAAAAAGAGTTTTACCCATTTTTCCTCACCAACAATTTTTTTTAAGATATAAAAGTAGCCTAGATTGTTATATATGATTTATAGGCATACATACATGTCAATGGAATAAAGACTTTTTGAGAAATTTAAATGTTAGAATTTTAGTACGTATTAAACAAAAAGAAAAAAAAATGCAATTCTTCCAAACACATCAATGAATAGCTAGAAAACCTTTTTTATTAATTTATGATATTTTATGTGCTTCGGTGTTTTTCTATTTGGTTGTACAACATAATTTCAGACCGACAATGAAAAATCCATCAAAAAGTCTTCGGTTAGTATTTGGAAGTGAGAATAGATACAGTTAATGCTTTGTTGGAAGTAAGAAAATGTATTAGACGTGTTTGTAATATTTAAAAATATAAAGTCTACGGTATAAAGTTTAAGGGGTTATTTGTTTATTTTTTAAAGTTATAATAAAACATGTAAATTTATAAATTTACACTTAACTCCATATAATTTATTTAAAATTAAAAATCACTAAATTTTTATTAATTACCTTCACTTTTTTCAAGTTTTTTTCTTCACAAATTTGACACATATATTTTTATGTGTTTTTTTTCTCGTCATATTTCTCTACCACAAATTTTTAATTTTGACCGAATCGATTTAATTTTGACTTTTTATTGACCAATCAGATCACACGATTTTGCCTACGTGGCAAAATCAAGCATTCTGATTAGTCTAATTTTTAAATTCATATGATTCAATTTGATGAAAAACTCCGAAATGATGTAATTCTTTTATTATATAAAAGATCTATGGTATTTCGAATGTTACCCGGATTTGCAAAACAAGATTAATCATATACCGAAAAACCCGACCCGAAAAACTCGACCTGAAAATAATAATTTATATACTAAAATAGTGCACACCCTATTTCGGATTTCTATGTCCGCCACCGGTACATACTATCAAAGCTAGTTTAATGGGCACATATATGCATGAATCTTTTTTTTATCAAAATTTTTGTAATTCTTTATTAAATCCGTGGACTGAACATGTAGAAACCAACTCTATTAAGAAATCTGGAGTTTTAAAAAAAATTTACATTCTAGTCCAAGAATATTAAAAAAGTTATTTAATAAACTGAAACTTATTTTTAAAGTTTTTGAATGTTACTTTTAAAGCAGCAAATTCCCTTTTGAACTTTTCCCTATATCTTTTTTTTGAAGAGCAATATATTCCAAACGAAAAACAAAACCGATTACAAGCAACGGCATCCACTATAACCAAGATGGTTAAAAGGGACCCAAAAGAAAAACAATACAACAAAGCAATACATACTACAAGCAAAGAAGAAAACAAAAGCCAGAAAGCTCAATACTACCAAAATAATGGTGTTATAGACCAAAAAACACATGAACCAGACATGTGAATACTTCAGTACACCACAATCTCAAACGCATCAGATCCACGAGCAATAAACGATGAAGAACACATAAAAAAGACGCAGCATGACAGGAACAAATTGATGAAGACAGATTGCAAAGTTTAGGCTCCCAGGCCAAAACATCCTTGAATCTGCAATTTCTCAGCATAGCAGAGCCGAAACAAGGCTGCACACCAAATATTCTACCTATATAAATTTTCAAACTCGACATTTAACCGGATCAAAAAGCCAATGTTGCCAATTCATCTCGTTTTTCTTTCCGGATCTTCTCACGATCCACTCGAAACTTTTAAGTTGAATATCTTGAACAATTTTGTTTAGACTTGAAGCTTTCCCTTTAAAAACACGTGCATTTCTCTCTTTCCAAATGAAATACCCGGATGTCCAAATCACCGCTTGCCACATTCTAGATGAATGACTAGGTATGTTAGCGTTACCGAAGTGTGCTTTCACCGTATCTCAGAAAGATCCTCATTGCTATTTTGCCATTATCTATGATTGAGAATATGAACTTGCCTCACTGTTATTCTTCTCCATCTCTTCCTCAATCATGATATCCTGTGATCGGCAATACCAACCGCAAAACACTTTCTTAATCTAAAAACACAAAGAAAAAGAACACAATTATCAGGTTACAATTAAAAAGAAAATATTTTTTAAACCGAATATCATCAAGTTTAGGATCATACCTGTACATGTAGATATCTTCGCCATCCAAATCATCTAAAGGGGCATCATAGTCTTAGCTTGTGCCATTAAACGGACAACCTAACAGCCTGCAAAACATAAATCACACCTAAATTTAGGATGTTCGATGAAAACCATAAAAGTCGTTTCATATGAGGACTTCTCTAATTTCAGTAATTGTGTGTTTAAATAAAATGAAGCTCCTCCGAATCCTCATAGGTAAAAATATCTGGTCTAGCGGGTTGGTTAAACATGCACACTTTTTGTACAATATACTTATTTTATATAAATAATGAATATGCTAATGCTAATCATAGCTACAAAAACATATTACAATTGTCATTTATAACTAAAGTGAGTAAGAAGCTTGTATCATACAAAATAGAGGTTTGGCTACTTTTTACCATTTTGGCCCATTTTAGTTAAACACAACCCAGATTGACCCATTAATATGTAAATGGGTCAAAAGTTGCAACCTATAATGCAGATACTAAAGCAAAAGGAACATGTAAAGTGAAAAGTTAGTATTCGGTCATAGTACCTGAATCAACCGTTTTTTGCTTAAGGTTCATTCCACCGGCCCGTGAATTACAATTAGCCCATGAAGGAAACAAAAACTGTTCATTAGCATCAATAGTGAAAGGCGGGACATAGAGCAGGGCTTCCATAGCAGGGAAACAAATAAATTTAGGATAAGCATCAGTTATAGATCAAAAAGTTTGTACGTCTGAATACAAAGTTGCAGTTTATACACAAGTTTTAACAACAGCATTTATGTTTAAGAAAACGTGTCTTCCCGATCCCCTGCAGCCATATCATCTTCCTCCAGATTGCTAAACTCCAAGAAATGTGTTGGCCTGTGATCTTCATGATAATATTCTCGTGGAGATCCTAGCTTTACACCGTACTTCAAGCCTTCTGTATGCCTAACTCCCATGAAATTGTAGTTCCAGGGACCGTTATCAGGAAACCATATAGAAACCCTGGAAACGGTCACTTAGAAGCATCGGGACCTTTTTATAGTGAGTTGGAAGATACCCATGAGGAGTGCTTCCATTATCTTTGTTAGCACGGCCCCATTCATACCCCATTGGGGTAAGCTTATATGCAGTCAATGAACACGAACCCGGAGTGAAACTGCAAGTTAGTATGATTAAATTCTCCCCATCCCATTGGTTGTTGTATTCCAACATCCAAGAATGAAAGGTAAGGTCCTGTGGCGATAACTGAGTGAGCTCGTTTGGTTGAGTGTGCATCCATCCCAGTGGTTCAAGATCATTAAGGAAGTCATGTTCAGGGAGAGCTGATGGAAGGTGCACTTGTTGATGGGTACCCCATTGTGGCGGCATGGCGATGCAACAAATTTCTTTAACTTGAGGATTGTCAGGAGGACTTGCACCATACAAATAGCCCAAAACCTGAGTTCTTAAGTCAGCAATGCAAATGAATTTCTTCAAGATATTCTTTGGCATAATGTATGTGTACCCAGTTTCCTTTATGTCCTCCTAGTTTACATATATATGGTTCACATGGAAATAAAGGTCTGTAACTGACATTCCTCTCACACGCCAATCTGTCTTGGAAGAAAAAGCAGCTTGTTCATAGGGACTCGTGTTTTTTAATAAACTGAAACTTATTTTTAAAGTTTTTGAATGTTACTTTTAAAGCAGCAAATTCCCTTTTGAACTTTTCCCTAAATCTTACCGAAGTGTGCTTTCACCGTATCTCAGAAAGATCCTCATTGCTATTTTGCCATTATCTATGATTGAGAATATGAACTTGCCTCACTGTTATTCTTCTCCATCTCTTCCTCAATCATGATATCCTGTGATCGGCAATACCAACCACAAAACACTTTCTTAATCTAAAAACACAAAGAAAAAGAACACAATTATCAGGTTACAATTAAAAAGAAAATATTTTTTAAACCGAATATCGTCAAGTTTAGGATCATACCTGTACATGTAGATATCTTCGCCATCCAAATCATCTAAAGGGGCATCATAGTCCTAGCTTGTGCCATTAAACGGACCACCTAACAGCCTGCAAAACATAGATCGCACCTAAATTTAGGATATTCGATGAAAACCATAAAAGTCATTTCAAATGAGGACTTCTCTATTATCAGTAATTGTGTGTTTAAATAAAATGAAGCTCCTCCGAATCCTCATAGGTAAAAATATCTGGTCTAGCGGGTTGTTTAAACATGCACACTTTTTGTACAATATACTTATTTTATATAAATAATGAATATGCTAATGCTAATCATAGCTACAAAAACATATTACAATTGTCATACAGTATATTATTATAACTAAAGTGAGTAAAAAGCTTGTATCATACAAAACAGAGGTTTGGCTACTTTTTACCATTTTGGCCCATTTTAGTTAAACACAACCCCGATTGACCCATTAATATGTAAATGGGTCAAAAGTTGCAACCTATAATGCAGATACTAAAGCAAAAGGAACATGTAAAAGAGAAAAGTTTAGTATCTTTCAATAGTACCTGAATCTACCGGTGTTTTTTTTTTATATTAATCTTAAGGTTTCATGTCCACCAGCCCGTGAATTACAATTAGCCCTTGAAGGAAACAAAAACTGTTCATTAGCATCAATAGTGAGAGGCGGGACATAGAGCAGGGCTTCCATGGCTTCAGCTGCCATTTTGGTCTCGAAACCAACATCAAATATACCATGTGCATCCTCATTGTAACCACTAACAAAAGGGGATTGTGGAAATGTTTCCTCAAACTGTTCATGCAGCTTTATTTTGGAGCTACTCCTGGAGATGAATTTACAAAACTAACCGACACATACTGATTCACAAAGTTTAATGCATTGGCTTGTGATAATTCCCCGGGTGTTTTGAGATTCATAAACAATCTCGTCTCCTTTTAAACTGGTTGTGTCCTGATCAACTTTCGCTATATTTTGATTATCTAATGCTGGGCTCATCTCTCTTGATCTTTCAGTAGGTCGCTATATTTTGACTATCTGATGTTTGGCTCATCTCTCTTGATCTTTCAGTAGGTTCTTGAGATTCGTCAACAGGCTCGACTTGTTTTGAACTTTCTGCGCCCTGATCAACTTGCCCTCCAAATCATCTAAAGGGGCATCATAGTGCTAGCTTGTGCCATTAAACGGACCACCTAACAGCCTGCAAAACATAATTCGCACCTAAATTTAGGATGTTCGATGAAAACCATAAAAGTCGTTTTAAATGAAGACTTCTCTAATTTCAGCAATTGTGTGTTTGAATTAAAATGGAGCTCCTCCGAATCCTCATAGGTGTGAATATCTGGTCTAGCGGTATAGCTTTTATAATCATTTTATCACAAAAAGGTGTTTCAAGTGAATTCAACTCGGCCCAATCTTATTCGAAATTACAAAAAATGTACCCGTTTTCAGCCTTTACCGAATCGGTTTATATTTTCACCTTTATCTCATACTTTAGGGTCACATCAGTGCTATTAAATTTGGAGCATACCAAAGCATCTAAAGGGGCATCATAGTCGTAGCTTGTGCCAATAAACGGACCACCTGAACTCATACCAAATTTGCAAAACCTTTGAATCTAATTTAAGTAATTGTTTGTTCACTTGTAATGAGCTTTGAAACAATGATTTGCATTCAGAGTTGAAACAATTAACATAAATTTAACTTATAATAACACAAAATCTCAATCATACATTGTAAAATTAAACATACCTTTAATTCTGTACTTTTAAAATTGTGTGTACGGCTTCCCAGGATCTTGTTCAATTCATCAAATGTGTTCATAGCATAACCTGTCCCAAAATCCTTTTCCTGGGACTTCACCTTCTTCTCCATTGCTTAAATTTTTTCGTCAACAGAAGCCTGAACTTTGGCAAATATCATCTTCAACTTAATCTCAAAAATAATTAGATACGTCACCACCGGATGATGAAGCAAAATCTCGCTTTGAATTTGAGTTTATGGGGTTTAAAGTTGTTTGGGGTCGTGCTAAGAGACCAAAGGAGTTATGAGTTTCAAAAGTTAATTTGATGTGTAGATGGTGCAAATTGATTTTCATTATTTCGAAGCATGTAGAGGAACAAAAAAGAAGAGAAATCATGAAATGCATCTAATATACGTATATGCATCTAATTAAAAGCTAGAAAACACATTATGATGCATTATAATGCATCTAAGATTATAGAGATGCATCTAATTTAAGTCGGTGCATCTCGGATATGCGATTATAGTTACTTCTTATCCTTCTTATTTTAAGAAAACTTCTCATTTGATCCTAACTCTCTCTCTCTCTCTCTCTATATATATATATATAGAATCCGGATCGATTGAGAAGGTTTTTATTTTGAGAAGATTGAGAAGGTTTTCAAAAATGATAGATGTTTAACTTTGATTCAAGTTTTTCAAGCGTAGAACTCATTTTAATGCAATTTTAATTCAAAATGTGTAAAAAAATATTGAATCAATGTTAAAAATCTCTCGATTTTGCGATATAACTACAATACTGAATCATCTGTACAGTTTTAATGAATCTTTACCATAACTCGATTTTAACAATGATTTGTGAATCAAATTTGTGATTTATAGATTCGGTTCACTATTAAATGATGTTTACTTGTGAATCAAACCAAAAAATATGAATCAATTTGCTCAAACGAAGATTTCTAAATCTTCTCAAAAAAAACCTTCTCAATGGAACCGGAGCCTATATATATATATATATATTATATATATATAACAAGAGGCATTTGACTATTTTATTCCACGTCATAATGTCATGTCATCATGATTGCTATGTCATAAGTCCATGTGCTATTTCATTAGTTTCTGTATTTTTTTAAATTTTGTTTTTTAACTTTTTTGTAAGAGGTTTTTTTTGTTAAATTCGTTTTTTTTTTGTAATATTTGTTTTTTAAAAATATGCCAGCAACAAGATTTGAACCTAAAATTTTGTGATATTAACAAACTACATAACCACTAGACTAGCTAATTGTTTTGAATTATATCTTGCAAGTTAAAATATATATGGTCATGCAAAAAATAATTACAAAAAAACTCCTAATCTAGATAATTTAGGAATTGATTTTTAGAAGATATCCATCAGAAACAGTCATATTTAGCACGTCTACTAATGATAAACTTCATTCTACGAATACATTTGGGTTTATAATACCGCTTTATGCTTACAGATTCTCAAAACCAGGCAACTTTCATCATTGAATGTCCAACTGTTATCAAGATTGATACAACACGTGGAGTTCATAATTATCACATGTGTTTGTGTTCTATAATCTGTTGACTATTCTTGATATATTGATTTTAATATTCTTTCCTACGGGTTGGGGTATATACTTTCAGTATGTTTCCATTCTTTTGATTCGTTTATGGAAGTTAGTGGTGTCTCTTGCTCGGTTTTATGATGATGCAATAAGATCTGTAGTTTTATATATTATTTGGGTAAAAGTATTGCTTCCCGTAGCACCGAATAAAGCAGGTTTGTTTTCTTGTCGAGCTCTCATATTCTTTTCTGTCTTTTAGTGTTTATCCGTATGCATGAAATTGAGAAAAACGGTTGGTGTAATTTTTTCCTTGATCCCCAATTCCTCACAGATCAAATTATTGAATATGAGTTTATTCTGCAAGACCCTCTGGTTACAAAAGGTCCAACTTTGGTTTCTCTGACCATCATAGATGTCTGGGAACATGCATACTACTTACAGGTGATTAAACAAATCTCATGGTTTTTGTATCTTGAGTCTTGAATATTGAGTGTGGTCTTTTTGTCTGATTTAAAGTCGCCGAAAACAAGTTTGAACTCTAAACAAGCAGAAAAATTCCTCCAAGATATCCCTCTTGTGTCTATTGGGCCGAAACCCAACCAACCGGATAATCACAACCCGCCAACAAAAGCAGTTAGAAAATGGCGGTTATATAACTGTAAAACAGTTATATAACCGAAAAACAGTTATATCTGAAAGGTTGTGACAGTTAGAAACGAACCATCACAATGGTTCAGTCACACCCGTTCGTTTAGTATATATAGGAACATTTCTGTAATTCAAAATATGATGACAAGTTTATTAATAAGAAAGATAGGATTTCGATATATTTGATTCAAAAGTTTTGTTTATTTCGATCCAAGATCAAGTTTATATCCATCAATTGGCATCAGAGCTTGGTTGATTAACCACATCATCATATACCATTTTTTGTGTTTCTGTTTGTGAATCAAAACAAACCACGCACAAATTTTTTTTTTCGGCCAGAAAGTTTTTTTTGCAATCAAGATTAAACACGAATCAAAACTTCATCTTTGTGATTAATCAAAAAGGAGAATCCAATCCTGTCACCAAGGTTTTATCAAACCGGTAACAAGGGTTCCATCCCAAAATTGCAAATTGTTGATATTCAATCAAACCGAAAAATTTCATAACCCAGAAATTTAAAATCAAAGGGTTAGGCACGGTTGTAAGAATTTGACAGATTCAAAACAAAAATCACATCAATTTTGGATAACACGAAGTCATCATCAAAGGGGCAGAAAGCAAGATCAATAGAAAGAGGAACGAACACACCTGTTTGAAAGAAACAAGTATCGCACCATCAATCAGAATCATAAATTGATTCAAGTTAAACACAAAGCCCCAAATTCGTAGACGGTTTCAAGATCCCCAAAATTTGCGAAAACCTAATTTCGCAAAACAATCAAGGGAATCCAGAGAATCAAGAAGAACGGTCACCACCAATAACCGGCGGTTAATCACCACAGAAGAGAAGAAGAAGAACGGAACCAGTCTCAAGAAAAAGAGAACGTTTGTCTTTTAGCATGGAAATAGAAAAAAGGAGGCGCAGTATAAAAGGAGTAGGGCACATACACCGGGTTTTAATAACCCAATCAGGTTTTCCAAAACAAACCATTTAACCCTTGACAGTTAATTTTATAGTTGGATTAGAAAATTTACTCCTCTTTTAGATAAAAAGAAAAATGTTTGTAATTTTTCAAAAAGAGGAAAAAAAAACCCCCTTTTACCCTTACAAATAGCAAGTCAAAAAAAACGAACCCTTTGTGGTTCATAGCAAGTCAAACCGAATCCTTTGTGATTCATAGCAAGTCCGAAACCGATCTTAGTATTCTTAGCAGTCCAAACACCGAATCCTTTTGTGATCTTAGCAAGTCAAACCGAACCTTAGGTTCATCGCAAGTTACGATCCGATCCTTAGGTCATAGCAAGTTCCTGAGCCTTAGATTCAAATAGAAAGGATCAATTATTTGATCAAAGCAAGAAAAGTAACCAGATTATAGCAAGTAGGGGATTATCTGTAAACCACAATATTTGATTATGCCAGTAGGTCAATATTTTAGCAAGAAAACCTGGTTGCAAGTTGGCCAGTAACAAGCAGATTTTTTATTATTTTTAATCTTTCGATCAACACAAAAGCAAAAAAACAGAAACCACCTCCTCGTTCCTGATTAAAAACTTAAGCAAGTTAAAAGGCAAGCAAGCAAGTAAGCATAGTATAAAGCGACAAGAAATGATAACACATCGAATAGTACAACAGTTTGAGAAACTTGGAAATGTTTCACTACATGTCCAAATTGACAGAACCAAACTACACAACATGGGCATTGATGATGGAAGAACATACTGAAGCAATATGACATTTGGGAAACATAGTTTGCAAGAAAAAAGAGGAGTAACAACAAATGAAGAATAAAGAAAAACAAACACATCAAAGGAAATACTCTTCCCAACACTGCCACAGGAGATGATTTAATGCAAGTTGCACAAATACTCGACTTGCAAAGGAAGTATGGGACCTCGATCAAATTCAAGCCATTTGGGAGCCGAACTTGTTTCAAAAGGCAAACGACTACAAACCTTGAGGAGTGACTAGAGACGCATGGATAAGAACCAAACTAAAAAGTAAGTGCATTAGAGGATAGGGAAGAGTTTAATGCCAAAGTAAAAAGGACTTACGGGAAACTTTGGAGGATACTGTCCTAGAAAGGAAACACTAACTCGTTCCAAAAAGATTTTACCGATCACGGCAACATAAACCTGATCAAGACCTAGACGAAATGTCATTTGAAGAAGCCGTTGGAAGACTAACAGCCTATGAAGAACGAATCAAGAGTCAAGACACGCTAGAGGCAAATGATCAAGACAAGCTTCTCATGGCAAGTTCAAACAACAAAAGTTATGGTAAATGGCGAGGTAAAGATTTCAACAAAGAAGCCAAGGAAAGCATGAAATGGAAGAATAATCCAAATGCACGCAGAGCAAGTACGAGTCAAGGAACTAAAGACAAAAGCAAGCTCAGGTGTTATGAATGTGGTGAGCAGGGACATTTCGCGAAGGAATGCACGAAATGGAAATACAACAAAAACAAGCAAGAAGAGTCTCACCTCATCTATGACACTGACACTGAACCTACACTGCTTTGAAGTCAAGTGAAGAACACTAAAATAGCAGCGTTTGTGATTAGGGAGGAGAATATTGGGCCGAAACCCAACCAACCGGATAATCACAACCCGCCAACAAAAGCAGTTAGAAAATGGCGGTTATATAACTGTAAAACAGTTATATAACCGAAAAACAGTTATATCTGAAAGGTTGTGACAGTTAGAAACGAACCATCACAATGGTTCAGTCACACCCGTTCGTTTAGTATATATAGGAACATTTCTGTAATTCAAAATATGATGACAAGTTTATTAATAAGAAAGATAGGATTTCGATATATTTGATTCAAAAGTTTTGTTTATTTCGATCCAAGATCAAGTTTATATCCATCAGTGTCTGTGTGATATAAAGAACACTGGTACGCATAGCTTTTTTAGTAATTCATTTTCTTATCGTTACGTACAATCTTTATTTGATCCAATTGCTTAGCCTATTTAAATTCAACTAGAAGAAAGCGTACACAATTCGTTGTCAAGGTAGATGGTAATCTGGCGATGGGAGTCTGATTGCAGTGAGATTTTGATGAGTGTGTTTTTATGTAATGCTGATATGATGAGGAACTGACTTTTATGGCATTTATGCATTACTTCCCACATCTTTTTTAACCTACCATAGAACACAA
>BQNB010131943.1:0-18705 GCA_026074375.1 Tanacetum coccineum | reverse complement strand
CTCTACCAGACTTAACTTCTATACTAACAGTACTAGCTATTCGTCTATCAGTACTAACTTTAACTAATAGACTTAACTTTAATACTAACAGTATTAAGTCTGTTTACAATATTTTCCTAACAGATGACTTGTTCAATCAACTTCAAGGGTCGAGTGTCTACTCGAAAATCGACTTACATTAGGTTACCATCAGTTGAGAGTTCGCGAAGAAGACATTCCCAAGACTGCGTTTAGAACACGTTATGGGCATTATGAATTTCAAGTAATGCCTTTTGGTTTGACAAACGCACCGGTGGTATTTATGGACCTCATGAACCGGGTGTGCAAACCTTATTTGGATAAGTTTTTGATTGTCTTTATTGACGATATATTAATTTATTCAAAGAACAAGGAAGAGCATGAAGAGCATCTCAAATTAATTATGGAGTTGCCAAAGAAAGAGGAGTTGTACGCAAAATTTTCCAAGTGTAAATTTTGGATTCCAAAAGTACAGTTTCTCGGATACGTGATTAATAGCAAAGGCATTCATGTAGACCCAGCAAAGATCGAGTCAATTAAAGATTGGGCGTCTCCTAAGAGTCCAACAGAGATCCGCCAATTTTTAGGACTCGTCGGTTATTACAGAAGCTTCATTGAAGGCTTTTCCAAGATAGCAAAGTCAATGACTAAGCTAACTCAGAAGAATGTGAAGTTTAACTAGGGAGAAAAGGAGGAAGCCGCATTTCAATTGATTAAACAAAAGCTGTGTAGCGCACCCATTCTGGCCTTGCCTAAAGGATCAGAAAACTTCGTTGTTTATTACGATGCGTCGGATAAGGGTTTGGGTGCCGTGCTTATGCAAAACAAGAAAGTTGTAGCCTATGCTTCTCGGCAACTGAATATCCATGAGAAAAACTACACAACTCATGATCTGGAACTTGGAGCTGCAGTGTTCACTCTTAAGATGTGGAGACATTACTTATACGGGACAAGGTGCACCGTATTTACTGACCACAAGAGTTTACAACATATCGTCGATCAAAAAGAGGTGAACATGAGGCAACGACGTTGGTTGGAAATGCTTAGTGATTACGATTGTGACATTCGTTATCACCCGGGGAAGGCAAACGTTGTTGCTGATGCTTTGAGCAGGAAAGAATGGTCTAAACCTTTAAGAGTCTGATCCTTAGTCATGACTATTGGCTTGAACCTTCCTAAACAAATCCTAAAAGCTCAAACCGAAGCATTAAAACCTAAAAACCTTACTGCTGAAGATGTTGAAGGCATGCTCTGACAAGACCTTACAAAGGAAAGATTGAAACCCCGTGCGGACGGAACTCTATGTTTAAACAACAGAATTTGGTTACCGTGTTACGGCGACTTAAGGACTCTAGTCATGCACGAGTCTCATAAGTCAAAATATTCCATTCATCCAGGTTCTGACAAGATGCATCAGGACTTAAAGCATTTGTATTGGTGGCCTAACATGAAGGAGAATATTGCCACTTATGTTAGCAAGTGTCTGACTTGTGCTAAAGTCAAGGCAGAGCACTAAAAACCTTCTGGGTTGCTAGTCCAACCAGAGATTCTAGAATGGAAGTGGGAGAAAATCACCATGGACTTCGTCACTAAACTCCCTAAAATGGCAAACGGTTATGACACCATTTGGGTGATCGTGGACCGTCTTACAAAATCTGTTTACTTCCTACCAATGGGGGAAAATGATCCCATGGAGAAGTTAATGAAGCTTTACATGAAGGAAGTAGTCACCTGACATGGTGTGTTGGTTTCTATTATCTTCGATCGTGATGGTAGATTTTCGTCACTATTCTGGAAAGAACTCCATAAGGTTTTGGGAACCCGATTGGACATGAGTACGGCCTATCATCCCGAAACTGACGGTCAAAGTAAAAGAACTATCCAAACCTTGGAAGACATGTTACGCGCTTGCGTGTTAGACTTTGGAAAGAATTGGGATAGACATTTACCATTGGTAGAATTCTCTTATAACAACAGTTACCATACCAGCATAAAGGCTGCGCCATTTGAGGCACTATATGGGCGAAAGTGTCGATCACCCGTATGTTGGGCAGAAGTTGGAGATGCTCAGGTTACTGGTCCTATAATAATTCATGAAACAACTAAGAAGATCGTCCAAATAAAAAGCAGAATCCAAGCTGCTCGTGACCGACAGAAGAGCTATCCAAATATTAGACGTAAACCAATGATATTTCAAGTTGGTGACAAAGTCATGTTAAAGGTTTCACCTTGGAAAGGAGTTGTGCGTTTTGGCAAACAAGGGAAGTTAAACCCTAGGTATGTAGGTCCTTTCAAGGTAATCGAGAGAGTTAGAACTGTTGCCTATAAACTTGAGCTACCACAATAATTAAGCCGAGTTCATAACACGTTTCACGTGTTAAATCTGAAGAAGTGTTTGTCCGATGAATCACTTATGATTCCGTTAGAAGAACTACGTATTGATGACAAACTCCATTTTATGGAGGAACCAGTAGAAGTTATGGATCATGAAATCAAGCAATTGAAAAGGAGTCGCATTCCCATCATAAAGGTTATATGGAACTCTAAATGAGGTCCTGAGTTTACCTGGGAACGTGAAGACCAATTCAAGCAGAAGTATCCACATCTCTTCACCAAGACCGTACCATCGTCAAGTGCCGCATCTTATGCCTTGAGGACAAGGCTCATTTAACAGGGGGAGACTATATCACTTTGTGTTTTTCAGGTCATATTTCGATCCCAATTATTTGATGTTCCTTTTCATTTATTGGGTTTTGTGTGTATACTTCCATTTAAACCACACTAGTTAAATCGCGTAGGCATCAAACATTATTGTTAAGCTAGAATTGTAACCTAAACCTATTAAGACTTTACTTGAACCCTTTATATTCCTCATTTATTTTATATTTCTCGTCAAGAAGAGTTACATGATTGCATACAATAAACTTTGTCAAGGTAAAGCCCATTCAAAATAAACTACACTAAAAATCTTAACTCTTATACATTAGGAAACTAAATAAATTAGGATAAAGTCTATATACTCCTTCAATGTAGCAAATAAATCATGTACCTCTTATTTTCATTCCTCCTCAAACCGTGTAATGCAAAGGAAAAGATAGCAAATCCCTACAAAGTCTCCCTAAATTTCTCTATCCCTTTTTGTCCAACGTGTAAAAGCCCAAGCCCTTTACAAAACCCACACAATCTCATGATATGTAGGCTGCTATTTTCTTGGTTTTGCCTCCATGCCTCCTACAGTAACCATCTTTTAATCACTATACCTTGTTTATGTAGAAACCCAAGTATTCTTTACCTTGAATGCAATTACACAAGAACGCGACTTGGAAATAAGTTACTATGCATGCCAAAGTATGTGTGTATATGAAGGCCATGCATACCCTTTTGAAACCACAACAACAACTCAACTCAGGAGCCTCATACTTCACTTATCCCACTTGATTTCTTGTCTTCCTGGTTTTGACTCATACATAACCCACCAACAAACCCACACCCTTTTATACCTTCTTCATATGTGAAACCCTAACCCTAACAAGGTTCTTGGGTGTTTCACTTCCTATTGTTCGAGCATTAAGACAGCAAAAGAGGTGGTGTTGGTTCGTAGGGAGAGGAAACGGTGGTGAAAATTCGCTGGTTTGGAGTCACGTAAGGTTTTCAAGCAGTTAGGGTTTTCTCGTTGGGTCAAGTCCTTCACGCACATAACCTCACGTTTTCTGTGAGCCATTACATCTATTTTTACTCTTTTATATCATGCTATCTTGCTCCCATAGTGTGTGTGCATAGAATTTATAAAGAAAGAAAACCACATCTTTTGTATACCTTCTGATAGAAATCACCTTAAAACCTTTATAAAATTTGGGCAAGTAACTAAGAGGGGATATGGGCCATGACTAAATTAGGGTAATAGGTTTAGATAAACTCAGCCCCTTTGTAGTTAGACGCACTAATAGATAGAAAGAAATCATATATGAAATGTTAGTCTAATAACGCACTTTACAACTCTGACTTGATGTATGTTTTTCGACATCTAGGGATAGTCATAAAAATCTACACTTTGTTCATATCAAAAATAGGACATGTAATGAGTAATTTGCCCCTGAAATCATTTATTTTCATCAAGTAAGTAGAAAGTTACAAGTCCCCAAAGTCGACGTACAAAAACTGTCACTCTGCCCTCTTTTGCAAACAGCCAACGAGCCCTTTTACTCGAATTATTGTGACCTTTGTACCAAGGGAAATGACTAACTAAGTTCTGTTATGTAAAGCTTGATGTACCAACTTTAGTTTAGAATGAAAACCACCCTTTTTCGTTTAGTATTCTGCTTGCAATTCGCGTATACTTTTGGTTGTTTGTCACAAGTGTCGACAATCTGTCGAACACTTTGTGTGCACTTAGCCAGGACTGCTCAACGCACACCCCTACCTTTCGACCCACTTTCGAACCAGTTAACGACCCAGTCATGCAAAATTTATAAAAGATAAATAATAGCCAGTAGGCCATAGATTATTAAGGTATTTTTATTTTGTTCTAACATTAAGTACTGAAACCACAATCTGACTTTAAAACTCCGATCACGCAAATGAGAGAGGCTAAAATAAGACATTTATTTTCTAAGTATAAAACTGCCCTTGCGACCCACACATGTTTAGCCTTGTTTCTAACACGTTAAATGACCATTTTTAGACAAAACTTACTTAACGAAAGTTGTAGACTACCCAGATGAGATTTCAAATATACTTTTACTTTTCAATATCGTCAACTAACGAACCCGTAATTTAATTATAAAACTCTAAGTCGTCTCATGTTAAAACTTAGTAATATGTACGCTTAACTAAAATAGTAAACGTCAACGTTTCGTCTAATTATTTAACATACTTAGAGACGAAACCAAGGGCTGACCTAAACTAATATTTTAAAGTATATACGACCTAGTTTCTTAAAAGTCTGAAGTCGTAAATTATATACTTATATTTTGACCGCGTTGACCCAATAAAGTTGACCATTTTAAAATGAGAAATTGTTTTCAAATATCATTATTTCAAATATAGTTCAAGCACACACTAGAGGCAAGATTGCAAGTATTTATTTTATTATTTTTCCCATTTAGTGAATATGTATTATTTATTTATAGGTTACGGATAAAGCCTTTGCATCGTTCTTCATGCCACTACCTTGCTATTTCGTTATCATTACTTGATGTGAGTTTATAGTCCCCACTTTTATACTTTTTCCATCATTTATCAAATCTCAGGGATGAGATCATGTTTGTTTTACAACATGGATGCAAGTACATTTTAAATTCAAATATTACGAGTTTGCCTAAGTAGCTATAACTCACTATGCCCATCATCATGAACTGTTAATTGCATAGATGTAATTATTAATTGCATTATGTGAGCGCGAATGTTATGAATAGATCTATTTGAGATTAACATCCCCATTTGGGCAAGTAGCGCTTGCTAGTTTACCGGTTGGCCGGAAACGACGAACGTATACCATTTGGATTCATGGATGTTACGGATTGAACATCTACATTGGGCAAAGTCATTTATATATATTTGATATACATACATTGTTTAGATTCGGTGTCATGAGCTTAGTGCATTTCGTAATACATTTTTGTGATATTGTATTTGTTACTTTATTACAGGGAAATCTTGCTATCCGCTTCATTATATTTACAAGCCTATAAATTCACCAACATTATTGTTAACAGTTTAAACATGTTTTCTCAGGTCAATAAGGTGCAAGTCATGGATACATTGGATGGTCGTCTTTTGAAGTCATATTATCATAAAGATTTTCATGCATTACATTTTGGGATATTGTTATGTTGTGAAATCTTTACTTTTTCAAGTTAAACAAGTTAAGCCCATGGGCTTTTGTAATGAACCATTTATTAAATCCAATGTATCAGTTTCTAAACGACTCTTATAGAGGTCGTTCTCATATCTTGTGCTATTGATCTATGAAGTAATACCCCTGGAACTTTATATTCCGCTGTGGCCCATTTTGGGGGTGTTACACGATCCAACACTATTCACCAAGAAAGCAAGATGCGACATCTTATTGGTAAAAATTTATGTCGACGATATAATTTTTGCCTCTACTATACCTGTTATGTGTGATGAATTTGCTAAAATAATGACTTCTAAATTTAAGATGTCAATGATAGGACAAATGCCTTTCTTTCTAGGACTTCAAATTTCTTAAAGTCACAGAGGCATCTTTATTAACCAGTCCAACTATGCTCTTGAAATAATAAAGAAATATGGTATGCTATCTGGTGATCCAGTTGACACCCCTATGGTGGACAAAATTAAACTGGATGAAGATCTACAGGGGAAACCAATCGATCCTACACATTAACATGGGATGATTGGTTCCTTAATGTATCTTATATCCAACAGACTAGACCTTGTATTTGTAGTGTGCATGTGTGCCCAGTATCAGGCAAAGCCTACCGAAAAGCACTCATGCAGTTAAGCGAATCTTTCAATACCTGAAAGGAACCATTGATATGGGTCTCTGGCACTAGAAAGATTCTTGCATTACTCTAACAGCATATGCAGATGCAGACCACGTCGGGTGTCAAGATACTAGACGTAGCACATCTGGTAGTGCACAATTCTTAGGAGATAAACTTGTTAGCTGGTCTTCCCATAAGCAAAAGAGCACTGCTATCTCCAGTACAGAGGCTGAATATATAGCTTTATCTGGGTGTTGTGCTCAAATCTTATGGATGAGATCATAACTAACAAATTATGGTTTTAAATTCAATAAGATTCCTCTGTACCGTGATAACAAGAGTGCAATCTCTTTATGCTGCAACAATGTTCAACACTCGAGATCCAAGCATATTGATGTGAGATACCACTTTATTAAGGAGCAAGTAGAGAATGGAGTTGTGGAACTCTACTTTTTCAGAACCGAATACCAACTTGCAAACATCTTCACAAAAGATTTGCCACGAGAAAGATTTAACTTCTTGGTCAAAAATCTGGGTATGCAAAGCTTGTCTCCTGAAACACTAAAGAGTCTGACAGGGGAAGAGGACGAGTAATAGTGGTAACTCGTGGTATATCCTGTGTATTATATGTATATAAGAAAATATAAAAAAGCAAAAAGATTTTTCATTTTATATAAATTTTTCAAAAAGAAAATATAAAAATATAAAACCAGAAAACAAAATACAAAAATATAAAATTAGAAAAATACAAAAATATGTATCTCTGACATGTCTTTTGAAAATTGATAACATTTACGGTCTTAGAAATGTCATTTAATAATGATTCGAGACTGTAAATGAAGTTCGAGCAGAAGTTATAAAAGTTTTCAAAACATGTCAATGGCTTGCTATTATTTTAGATAGCAACCCGGTCATCAACTTAAAGGCAAGTATTTCATCAAAAAGAAAACTTGACCTCACAATGGGAAATTAATTTTTCTCGGGTATGAATTACTTTATATTCATACAAAGGCTTGTGTTTACTTTGCAACACAAATCGCGCTTTCTATATACAATAAATGTACGTGTCAGTGCATTTATTTGTTGAAAATAAAAGAAATCTTATTTTTTAATGTGTTGATTTTCAATAAAAAAGAATTTAATCATCTCAAAGTTTCATCAGAAAATGATTTTCAGAGACTTTTGACCACTCAAACAATGACTACAGCTCTTTTACTAGAAAACGAGTCATTATTTGAGGGGGAGAAAATGTCAAATAATTTTCTTCAAAAAATCATCATGTGATAAAAGGAAAAAGGTTTTAAACAATAACAGATTAATATTTATTGGGGAGTTAAATAAATTTAACTTATTTGAGCTTTACATGTTATGTGTTTAATCTTTTAGGGACTTAATAACAAAAATAAGTAGCTTAGTCTAGTAGTTAAAACCTTTAGGGACTAATTGTGCCAAAATGTAACTAGATTTTGCCTTAAGAAAAGTTATTAAAGAAAATTCAAGGATGTATGAACCTTAGGGGGCATTTTTGCCAAAAACAAAAAGTTTTTAAACAAAAACACCCCACCCGTTTTTCTTATTATTCAAACAAACACTCCCATTTTTCTTTTTTGCTAAACTCGGCTCAACCAAGAACAACACTAATTCGTGTCTTTCAATCCTCAAGGTAAACTACAATCTTGTTCCTTATATCCTAAACATCACTTAATCAAAAGAAATTAGCTTGAATCACCTGTATTTACACGAAAACCCTAAAATTAATTTAGGGTTCTTCAAAATTAAAAGTGTTCTAAAACTTAAATTGATTGAGGGGTTTTGCTTATCTTAGGATGTATGTTACTCTTTTGAATCAGTTTTATATGGGGTTAAGTATTGAATGAGTTAGGCTTAATTTATGGCTCGAAAATTAGAGGTATTTGGTTAGAACATAAAAATGTTAGTGGGTTTGTGTTTAGGTAGTGTTAGAATGTATCCTTGAATGTGTTAGAGTAAGAAAATTCAAGCTTGAACAACAAAATCTTGATATCTTAGCAAAACGAGTCGTTATACTCATTTTATAGCTAAAGTGGTATTGTTTATGGTAAATTCTTGTTATAAATGATTCATGTGTTGTTTGTAAGTGCTTAGGATCATGTTTAGTTGGATAAGAAGCTAGAAAAATGAAGTTTATGTTTTTATGAAATTTAAAACTGGGCGATTTATACCTCTTTTAAAACTGGGCGATTTATACCTATTTTAAAACTAGGCGATTTATACCTATTTTAAAACTGGGCAATTTATACCTAATTTAAACTGGGCGATTTATACCTGTTTTAATCTAGGCGATTTATACCAGTTTTGAACTGGGCGATTTATACCAGCTTTATAACTAGGCAATTTATACACGAGATTAACACTAGGCGATTTATACCTAAAATTTATACTGGTCGATTTATACCTGCAATTTTTAACTTGGTGATTTATACAGGATAATTTTCCTAGAATTCTATCTATGTTGCCTACTTGACTATGTTTGACCAATAGTTAGTTTGTTGACCTTCCAAGTTGACTTTCTGATCTTTGATCATCGACATATGTTATAACTGTATGCCTGATATACTACGTTTAATCCCCAGTTCATTGTCACAACTTGCTTCTTAAAACCTATCTGCATGAAACAAACTGTCAATCAGTAATATATATCTGCTTGTGTATAAACTGTATTGGACAATTCTTAGCAGAACCATGAATCCAATTGTGGTTGCACCTGAGAATCGAGTCTACGTTGTCAAATGCAACATGAAAATTGATCCCACAAAGACTTTAAAGGAACCCACTTACCAAGTTGTCTTGGATGCTGATGTGGAGGTTGTGAAGACTTCATAGGAAGCCTTACAATCCCCCTAAGCACTTACCTAACCATTGTAGAATACGGAAAGACGTCGGGTTGTTATTGTTCTCTAGGGGAATAGGTTGGGAAGGCTCAAACACGGTCTAACATAATTCTAAGAGGTTGAGAGAATATTCTTTTTGTTTTTTTATATATTTAAGAAAGCAAGTAAATATCATGGTTTTAAGAGGTTGGTTTGTTTTAGCTAATTAAACTAAATATAATCTATACTACTAGTGATAACTTTATGATAAAATAATGTATTTACCTAATCATGCACTACTCCTCGGATTGCTTCTCCTAGATCTGTTGCTTTGTCACACTTGTGATGATCTATGTAAGGTATTTTCTAAGTTTAAAACGATTACAATGAACCTCCGTCTATTTTAATGATACCCTTAAGGCAACGCACAATAAAGGTAGTAGGAAGACATTACAAGGCCCAAGAGTAATATAAATGCATGTGAAATATCTTAAGAGGGATCAACCATATTAGGGGTAAGGTAGTATGAAGACTGTTACCGATGGTATCCTTTCTACACACTCGCGTTTCCCTAGACGTCTATGCCAATTTAATATCTTATAGCTAGTTTTCTAGAGCCTAACGCGCACATCCATCAACAAGAAGCAACATTAAAAGGATCTACAACCTAAGTTTCATGCAATCATAAGTAAATACAAAGGAGGGTTTAGCCTAGCATGTTATAAAGAAAGCAAGAACATAAATCAATCAAACAACACATAGACATATTGAATGATTAATGATAAACAATCTTACTTGATTAAAACATGGATTGAAGGTAGTTACAATAGGGTTTTGAGGCCCTAAAAACGACCTAAAAAGCTGCTAGAATGACTAGGGTTCGTCTCCCAAAAGTTATACAAAGTTACACACTTAAAACCCTAAAATCGGTTTTGTATATATAGTAAAAACGGTGCGACGACGTCGCTTTGAAGTCGTGACGCCGTCGCCACGTGGATGATTCTAGATCCTCTTTAAGTCGGCCACGTCCTGACGCCGTCGCTAGATCTCTGACGTCGTCACGATGAAGATCCTGACGCCGTCTCCACGCTCTGTATGCACAATTCTTCATGATTCTTGGTGTAGAGTCGTAATCTTGTCCGTTTCTTCTCCAAATGAGCCCAAGTCACGTGTATTTCCTCCAAATGCCATCCAAGTGCTAAAAACCTGAAAACAAACGATTAAGCACATAATCTGGGCATATTTGCATGATTTAGGGGGTTAAATGACCCTGTAAAAGTGTATAAAATGACACCTCATCAAATACCCATACACTTGGGATTTGCTTGTCCTCAAGCAAATAAGCTTTTCTACCTAGACAATAGCAATATTAGGGGCATTTAACCTACTATTTAAAAGCAGTTTACAACAAGACCTTCTAGACCTCATAGTTAAAAGCATAGAAAGTATACACTAGCACCTCACATAAGTGTTTGGGATTCTCTCTTTCACTCGGGTGTATAATAAATTATAACAACTATGGGGAAATAGAAAATCAACACTCATTACCTGTCATAGTATATAAATTACCATAGGCTTAGTAAAGGATCAAAACCTCCACTGCTAGGCGCAATTACTAGTCATTACCATCAAAGTGGTCTTTTTAAAGGGTTGTGGGGTGTAGGTGTAAGATAACATTAACGGAGACAAAAATGGATGGGATATATTTGGGTGGCTTTTGGGTGAATTTGGGGTGAAAGGGTTAGCTATTTATTTATAAGAATACACGCTAATTTGGTTGCTAAGCCAAGAACTCGGACAAAGATATACAAACTCTACACAACTCTACATTAATCTCTTTCTTTTTCTTTTCATGACTCTATGATAAACATAAGCAAATGGCAGCCCGTATAAGTTTTTATCACTTTTTTTCATACATTTTTGCCCTTCCATTGCTTAAACATATAATACATCATGGGGGTTTATAGATACACCCCTACACTTGAACTTTTACATACTCGATATTTACAATCTAACTAATGACCCAATTTGAGGTGGATCAACATAACATGGAGCTTACTGAGCTCTATTGGGGGTAATAAATTACTTCTTCCATAATTCTTCATAAGATGAATACTACAATGAATCCCAATCGTCCCAAAACTTTATTTACAAGGATAAGGACTAAGCAACCATGTACTCAAATAATTAACTTGGGTTAAAACAATATACTAAAGGTGAGTACATACAAGGTAGGCTAAGGCGATTTGGGTGTAACAATTGGTTCAAGGGTGATAATGCTCTTCATTAATAGTTCGGATTAACTAGAAAATTACGAGAACCATGAATAAGGATAGGCTCAGAGGGTTATACTAGGGGTATCCAACACTAAAAATAAGTGCGTGGCAAGGGTGTGGGATAGTTATATGATCGGGGTGACCATCATAACAATTACATGTTTAAAACATGGGTTAATCCTAGTCTCTCATCAAAATCCAAGTTCTCACTATGTGGGTCCATCAGATGCAACACAAAAACAAGTTCTAGAAGTTAATATAGCTATCGGTACACTCATATATTTATACCGATAATCAAGTGTTTTAGAAAAGGTGTTAAGAACCATGGGTACACAACCATAACGACAGAAAGACACATATATTAGTTGAACCTTAACTCAACAGCTAACGGTATTAAACTATATGGTAACAATAAGGTTACCTGAAGTCCTATAGATCTAAAGGCGAACCTCACATTTTTAAGGTTGAATTTTGAGGTTTTTGGCTAGTCCATACTCAAATCCTAGCCATAAAGACGCTATTAATAACATCGTTTCATCGTAATGTGTTATAAAAAAATTTAAATTTTTGTCAAAATTACCTTTTTATGCAATGTTTTGATATATTACCCATAATTTTAAGGACAAAGCAAATGGTAAATGAAGGAATAGTTTCTAAAGCTTATTTCCCCCTACACTTAAGATGAACATTGTCCCCAATGTTCTTAAAAGTACCCGTAAAACGAATAAAGGGATACAAAAACAAGGAAAAGAAACTAGTACTCCCCTGGTTTGAATAATGGAGAAGAAACATGCGATAACTTATTAAATCATCCTCCAAGAATCATCCAATAAAACTTCCTAAGAACTTCCAAGCTTATTCTCATCAAATATAACCTGTAAATGAAAGACAAAGACAACTATACCAAGCGTAAAATTGGCAAGATAGATATATACAAAGAGAGTTTAGGGTTTTGACTCTATGATAGCAGTAAAGATAGGATGAAAGCGATGATATAATTATAGGTTTATGCAGGTTTACAACAAAATTACAAATTTTAAATATTGCACATCTTATTTTTCAAAAATACTTGAAATCTCTCGAATCTTCACATTGCTGGAGACGCGATGCCGTTGGGTTTAATCCCGATGCCGTCTCTACGCACTGTGAAGATTTCCTCTTCGTTTTTAATGAGAAATTCTATTGCACGCAATTTATTAGTTAATCTTAAAAACACTACATAAAAAACCTGGGATTAATTATTACAATCATATGACTCAAAACTGACGTGAATTAATCTAAACAACTTATTTTAAATGTTTGAATTGGTTCTTAAAAACTAGATATGTCCCCCTACACTTATTTTATGTAAAATACATTTGATTGTAAATAAGACGAAGTTACAAACAAACAAAGTATGATTATAAAATGATTCAAACATTATAAAATAAACAATAAATAATAAAACACACGACACTCCTAAATGCGGGAAAGTAAATATTGGGTTGCCTCCCAAGAAGCGCTTTTCTTTATTTATGAGTCTTGTAGCTAGATCAAAGTCCTATTACTCCTTAAGCTTGATGATACTTATGTGATTGGTTTTAAGTTTTTCAATTATCCATTTATCTCTTTTATAAGTATGTCTAAGGTTCATGCAAGATTTGTAATACCCCTTTCTCTTTTCAAGGACATTCTTAAACCCTTTTTTTCTAACCTTTAAGTTTTCCACAAAGAATGCTTCAAACTTATCCTTTTCCAAGGGTGATATTAGATCTAATTCTTTTGTCCTTTGAGGCATCCTAAACACAACTTCGTCATCTCTATGGCAACCCTTATTAACCTTAAGATTCAACATAAGTAAGCTTAGACGTTTGCACAAAAGGTTTTTCCAGAACCACTTCACTTAGCCTGCCATCAATGACATGCCCAAGTCCTACAAAATCATGAAGTTCCAACAAATATATGCACATTTTTAGCTCTTCCAACTAAGTTACAAAATTTATATGGTTGGTATGGGTTTCTCTTTACTTGAAAAGATTTTTGTCTTATTTATTATAATAAGCAAGAGACAATGATATTAACAAGAGAATGTAGGTCATTTGTAGGTTAGGCCGGTTAATCATGCCGTTTATCACAAGGAATCTTCAAACTCCAAGGGTCGCCTCTCCTAATTTTAGGATCTAGGGTTGAGAAAGGGGGACACGGTTCACCTAGTAGCCCCTTATGGTAGGCTAATTCTTCCTCAGTAGGAAACATATCCTTAAACAATTCTTCTTCAAAATTGTTTCTTCGTTGCAATTCTTAGTTCAAGTTCATTAATTATTTCTCTAGGACAGAAATCTCATAATCAAGATTGGTTGGTTAATTCATTGATGGTTTTAGAGAGAAGGGAATCAATGGTTTGCCTCATTTTTAAAAGCTTATTTACCCTGGTGATTAACTCATTGTAAGTAGTGGCAGGGGTTGCTGAAAGAGAGATCCAAAGGTCGGAGATGGATTCGCGTTCTCCATAGTGAAGAATGGAATAGTCAATGAAAATTACAAACAAACATACAAAGAAAAGATAGACTACAAGATAGTTAATGTACTAGAATTAAAATTCTCACTTAATAGGAATCAAGCAAGTAGAACTAAGTTAAACAATGATCGAAACCTAACTATTCCCCACGTAGCAGCGCCAAAAACTTGATGTGGAGTTTGTGAAGACTTCACAGGAAGCTTTACAATCTCCTAGGCAGAGTACCTAACCGTTGTAGTGTAGTAAGTCAAGACTCGGGGGTTGTTATCGTTCTCTAGGGGAATAGGTTGGGAAGGCTCGAACATGGTCTAATAGAATTCTAAGGGGTTGAGAGAAGATTCTTTTTGTGTTTTTATATTTTTAAGAAAGCAAGTAAATATCATGGTTTTGAGAGGTTGGTTTGTTTTAGCTAATTAAACTAAACATAATCTATACGACTGGTGATAAATTTATGATAAAATAATGAATTTACCTAATCATGCACTACTCCTTAGATTGCTTCTCCTAGATCTGTTGCTTTGTCACACACTTGTGATAATCTTTATAAGTATTTCCTAAGTCATGAACGAATTACACGGACCCGCCATCTATTTAGTATTCCGTTAAGGAAACGCACAAGTAAGGTAGTATGAAGACTATTACAAGGCCCCTAAAAGTATATTAAATGCAAATGAAATATCTTAAGAGGGATCAACCATATTAGGGGTAAGGTATATTAAATGCTTCTTGCTTTTTACACACTCACGTTTCCCTAGACGTCTATGCCAATTTAATATCTTGTGGCTAGTTTTCTAGAGCCTAAAGCGCACATCCATCAACAAGAAGCAACATTAAAAGGATCTACAACCTAAGTTTCATGCAATCATAAGTAAATACAAAGGAGGGTTTAGCCTAGCATGTTATAAAGAAAGCAAGAACATAAATCAATCAAACAACACAAAGACATATTGAATGATTAATAATAAACAATATTACTTGATTAAAACATAGATTGAAGGTAGTTACAATAGGGTTTTGAGGCCCTAAAAATGACCTAAAAAGCTGCTAGAATGACTAGGGTCGTCCTCCCCAAAAGATAACACAAAGATACACCCTTAAACCCAAAATTGGTTTTGTATATATACTCAAAACATGCGACAACGTCGCTTTGAATTCATGATGCCATTGCCATGTAGATGATTCTAGATCCTCTTTAAGTCGGCCACGTCCTGACGCCGTCGCTGGATCTCTAACACCGTCATGATGAAGATCCTGACGCCGTTGCCTTATGATGGCGACGCCGTCTCCATGCGCTGTATGCAAAATCCTTCATGATTCTTGGTGTAAAGTCGTAATCTTGTCTGTTTCTTCTTCAAATAAGCCTCTACTGCTCAACAAATTGCTCTTGACAACGCCTTGGTTGCACCTGAGAATCGAGTCAAGATTGGCATATGCAACATAAGAATTGATCTCACAAAGACTCCAAAAGAACCCACTTATCAAGTTGTCTTGGATGCTCTTGCACTCACTACTTGCTATCTAGCTTTCCTAATCACAGTAGAAGTCCCAGAAATATACATGCATCAGTTCTGGCACACCATCACCAATATTAAAAACTTATCCTCGTACAAGTTTAAGCTGGACGAAAAGAAATGCACAATTGATGTAGAAGTCTTTCGAGGCATTCTCCAGATCTGTCCTAGACTTCCAAATCACGAGTTTGTTGTACCTCCTTCTTCTGATCTAGAAATTGTCTCATTTATCAAGGAACTTAGGTACACAGGTGATATTGATTCTGTAACTAAGGTATATACATATCATATGCACAACCTTGGAGAACCTTTGCTGCAGCCATCAACAGATGCCTTTATAGGAAAACCATAGGTCTTGATAAGATCAGACTTTTAAGAGCACAAATCTTATGGGGGATGTATTACAACCAGAATGTTGACTTTGTTGAACTACTTTTGGAAGACTTTATGTTCCAGATAGACAATGAAGACTCTAAGAAACAAGAGAAAATGTACTATCCCAGATTTACAAAGGCAATCATCCAACACTTCATTTCCAAAGATAAGTCAATCTCTATGAGGAACATACTTTTCATGCACACTGTCCAGGATGACAGTATTTTAGGGTCCTTGAGATTTGTCTACAAAACTAAAGAGTACCAAGTGTATGGAGCATTAATTCCTGTAGAGATGACTAATTTAAAGATGCAGAATTCTCCTGCCTATAAGACTTATCTAGCATATGCTACAGGAGCAACCCCTCCCAAGAAAGATAGGAAATTAAAGAAACCTACTTCTTCATCAAAGAAGAAAACTCTTGTTGTTGTTGAAGAACCTGCAAAGAAATTCGCCAAGAATTCTACTGCTAGAAGACAGTCAGCTGGTGTTCAAATTCGAGACACTCCTGGTGTGTCTGTGTCAAAGAAGAAGGCATCAACAAAGACTGAAAGAAGCAAAAGGGATTGAATTGCTATCTGAAGCCGCATTACTTGAGGAAGCTCAATTAAAAAGGCTATCAAACAAAGCAAATGGGAAACAAACATTCATCAAGCAGGTGGCTCAAGTGAGGGAGCTAGTTTAGAACCAGAGGTTCCTGATGAGCAAAAAGGCAAGTCAATTGACACAAGTGAAGGAAATGGTTTAAAACCAGGGATTCCTGATGTATCCAAAGCGGATTCTTGTGAGAGTGAGTATAAATCTTGGGGAGATAGTAATGATGCTAATGATGATGACGATCAGCAAAGTAATGATGAATAAACCGTGTCTGATAATCAGAGGATAAGTGATGACGAAGAAGAAACACAAGATGATGAGTTCGTACATACACCTAAAAATTATGTACCTACTAATGATGAAACAAATGATGTGGATGATGACGAGTATGATCGTATCAATAAGGAGATGTATAATGATGTAAATGTGGAGTTGAAAGACACAGAGCTTGAAAGTGAAAGGAAAGATGATGAAGAGATGACTGATACTGGTCATGTAGATGCTGAGCACGAGAACGTTAATCAAGAGGTTGCAGGTGATCAAGTCAAGGATGTTGATCAGGCAACAGTTACAACTGCCCCTGCTACACAGAAAACTGAAGTTCCACTACTAAGTTCTTCTATCTCATCCGACTATGCCGCTAAATTTTTCAACTTTGATAACATTCTATGGAAACTAGAAGGAGGGGTTGAATAGTTTATCGGTTCGTTTTACATTTTAAAAGTTTGCTTTCAAAATACTTAGATTCAAGTTGTATGTTCAACCAATCAACAATATGAATCAACAATGTAGATATCTAAACTAACTAATACTAAATAACAATGACAAAAATATAAAGATATAGGGAAAGGAACAATCAAACCAAGATGCCAAGATTTATAGTGGTTTGGCTACGAAGCTCCTTTTCGCCCTACTCCACTCCCCGAGTATCCTACTTGATATTTCACTATGTCAACAAGCTCCCTTTAGGCGGAGAAAGCCGTTTACACGTCACTTACGTTATTTTCCGACACTAAACTAAATGTCGAGTCCTAATCTTAGCTAGAACCAATCTACCACTTCACAAGCACTACACAATCACAAGATCTACGCTATCGAATTTACACATAATTTGAATCACATAATTACACAAGATAATTACAATAGAGATTTGATACTTAGAAGAAAAGAGGAGAGATCACTAAATAACAATTCGTTTCTTGGCGAATACAAATGTTCTTCTATTGCACTTAATAGAGAGGAGAGGAGAGATGAGAAGAAAAAATTAGATCACTTTAAACAAGATCAAACAATGTTAGTGATCAAGAGATTTAGTGAGAGAAATAAGGCTTTTAGAGAGAGAGAGAAAACTGGAAAAATTTATGCAAAGAGAAGACTAGAGAGAGAAAGGGATGGAAGAAAGGTTTCTAGTGAGAGAAAGCAAGAGAGAATATTAGATTAAGATATGTGTGTGAAATAAAACTAACAACACCCTCTCCAAGCTATGGAGATGGTACTTATACATCAATATGGCTGGTTAGGCCTTAGCTTCCATGGGCTTTGGACTAACTAGCTTACTAATGTTCCAAAAAGTATCTAAGACCAACGAGCTACATATTCTAGGAGTGACCAAGTCTTTTCTCGATTCCTAACAATCTCCCCCTAACGGAGGTCACATCATTTTACAAAAATCTTAAACTTAGCATTCTACGAATGTCTTCGGTCTTTGCTCGTGGTCTAGAATTTTGTCTTTAAACTTGTGATATGTGTAGTGATCTTTAGACTTTAGGCTTGAGCTTGTTCCTTAAAGCTTGACTTGCATGTGATCTTTGAGCTTCTTAAGATCATCAGCCGAATATAATCTCATATCATCATCTTGTGATCTTTTGCCATCTTGTGTACTTGTGACCTTCGGTGTAACACCCCCAAAAATGTGTCGCAGCGGAAGAATGTTCGGGGGGCGTTACTTCATAATACATAGTGCTAAATACAAGAGAACGACCTCTAAATGTGTCGTTTGAAAAGTAATCTCGTTGATTTTCTTAAAATTGATGTAACATTTGTCCCATTATTGCATCACAATGAAAAGCTCGAAAACAACCCAACGAGGTTTGATCATTTGTATGTAAGTAGAAA
>BQNB010131942.1:3184-18705 GCA_026074375.1 Tanacetum coccineum | reverse complement strand
TTGAACACTAATCTAATCCCTGTGGAACGACCTGGTCTTACCTAAACAGATTATACTATATACGTGGGTTATACTTTTACCCATGTGTTTCCCTATAATTAACCGGTATTTTTAGTCTTATAAATTTAAAGCTTTTGAAACACATAAGTTTCATACAGATAGTGTCTCCAAATCTTGAGAGCGAACACTACTGCTCCAAGTTCTAAATCATGAGTCGTATAGTTCTTCTCATGAATTTTTAACGGGCGTGATGCATAAGAAATCACCTTTTCTCTTTGCGATGAAATCTTTGCTTCCTTCAGGTAATGCAAGGATTGGTGCACTGCACAACTTTTGCTTCAACAGTTGAAAAGCTGCTTCTTGTTTATCGCCCCACTCAAACTTGACCTTCTTTTGAGTAAGCTTAGTCATTGGTTTGGCGATCTTTGAAAACCCTTCAATGAATCTTCGGTAATACCCAGCAAGACTTAAAAATTGACGAATCTCCGTTGGTGGCTTAGTTGATATGGTTACTAATTCGATTTCTAAAAGTAAACGCGTTCTATGAATACGCACACAAAACATGATATAAGTAGAAAATTGTTTCCTTAACAAGAGGTTTTTAGAGTGACTACTCTCAGCACGGCATGGTACCTTCCTGAATTATACATAGTTGATCAGGCCATGTATAATTGAGGACTAACGATGCATTGCTCATTTTCGTCAAAATAGCGTTATAATTTCATGATATTCGAGAGAGTAGTGGTATGTGCTTAAATACACATACCTTTTACCTTTAAAAACAAGCTAAAATAACCAAAAACGGACTCAAAATGCCAAAGTCATTCGTACAACTGAGATTTAAGGGAAATACAACGAGAATTCCTAAGGAAATAAAGTTTAAGATAGTTCCAACTTATTGTTTGCTAGGCAAGGCGAGCCAACTTTCTCTTTTAAGCTTCGATCCCATCCTTAATGTTGTTAGGGCCTTGATCGGTTTCTCCTCCTCTTAAGGTATGCACCACTCCATGTGCTCTAGTACCTTCAATTTGGTTTTTATGACTTTGGTTCTTTCGCTCTGGGCAATCCCTCTTGTAGTGCCCTTGATTCCCACATCCATAGCAAATAATCTTCTGACTTATCACAGTGACCCTTTGGTTGTTAACAGCATTGGCATTTCCCGTACCCCTACAGTCACGGGCGAGGAGTACCGTACCATGTTGCAGTTATAGCACTTTGGAGCACATGGACCGTCATTGGTGGTAATTGCACTTTGAGCACAGGGGTTTTTAGATCCCCCAATGGTTTCTTATCTCCCAATCCAGCAGTGTATGCCCTGCCATTGGTTTTGCGCTCTTGATTGTTTGTTGTTGTTGATTCTTGAACTATTCGGGAAGTGTTTTCAAACTTCCTCATGTTCCAGTCTGGCTTCAGCAAGAGTGCTGATCCTTTTTATCCCAACGTTTCTGAACTTCACTATTTGGAAACACTCACTCTTGAAGTGTCTCACTTCCACACTTCAGAACAGGCCGTGAGTTCGTTTATTTTCCTAGCACAGCAGGATTCCTACAATCTGGTCCTGGGGTCAACCTTCTTGTCATTCCCGAACCTTTAAAGCACATTGCCCCTTGTGGTTACCTTCCCACTTTCTCTTGTTGTTAGCATTCTCTGCTACCTTGCATTCTTGTTGTTCGGTCTGGCTTATTGACTTACGGGCCATGTGGTTTTCGTCTCATAAATGGCAATAGCCTCGATAGCATTAGCTATCGCTCGGACTATTAACCCGCACAATGTCCTCACCACTCATCCCTGATCAACATTTGTCATTGTTCCTGAAAGTCACAGGAACAAAATGTAATTATGAAGTTTTTTCATTCAAGGGAAAAATCATGACACTCCGTGATCCCAACATTAGGTAAGGTGTAGACCACCTAATGCATTGTATAAGATAACCAGCAACATAGTATAAATGAATCCCCTCGTCCAGTAGCATGATCATAACCAACAGCGTAAGTTAATACTTAATACAAAATACATCATTTTACATGAGTAAAAGAGTACAACTTTTTATTAACACTACCAACCGAGTATTACTCAAGTTAGGTGGGGAATACAAAAATGAGACTCTACTGACAAATCTATTTGTCTATGGCCAGGGTGCCTCTCAAATGATTCTAGATGCTAGACTCAAACGACTTTTTGGTCGTTCTATATATCTCTTGTGTTGTTGATTCATGAAGTAACACGCCCCGGACCCATATTCCGCTGAGACCCAATTTGGGGGTGTTACATATGGTGTTAAATAAACATCCGTACTGTACGGGATTTGGTCTTAAAAGACAAGATGATATGGTGTGGGTGGCCTAGGAGCAGACTCATCAGTCATAACTGCCTCTGCATCCTCAGCTTGAGGGGATAGGATCATCTGTAGGTACAGTAGGAGGGTCGACTGAAGCTAGATGCTCCTCCTCCTCCTCGTCCTCCTCATCCTTCTCAACATCATCATCGTTGTCACTATCAGATGACTTATTATCATAATTGTCTCATCCGTTGGCAGGATGGTCAGCAGGATCCTCCTCAAGGTCCTCCTTATCCTCTTCCGGATTAGGTTCAGCAATGTAGCCTGGTGATAAGGTGTAGGTGAGGCATCAGAGATAGAGGCATGATCCTCTTCATTTGTTCCTCTAGCTCCTCATTCTGAAGCTCAATGGAATCTCCATGGCTCGGAATTAATATAAACAGACGTGTAGGAAATCGTCTATAATGAAAACATAACCGCTTGCAGTGAGCAAAACTTAACTTATATAAATATATTATATAAGGCTGGTATGGTAGATACGAGTATGCATGATGGCATATAATGAATGATGGTAAGGGATTTCATATTCGATAGCTTAATGTTAGGTAACCGCTTAGGACTACGCGCTTGTATCGTACTACCGTGCCTATATGAAATATTCTCCTATTTAGATATATATCCAGTATATAAATAATTGTTAGAGTTGTGCGGAAAGAATGACAAACTCATCTTGTATATATACTATTACCCTCATAGTAATATACGTACTATATTATTAAACACGTATATCTATTTTGAATGCTTCTGGTCCACTAATGCAACAATTAGTGTATGCAATGAATGTATGCACATGTGTAGGCCCTTGTTACAACCCCATTGTATGAATTCGGTGTTTGAATAATGGTTATGTCCAGCATAAAATCATTTGACCTGGTTCTCTATAACATTGGCTCTTGATACCAATCTGTACCACCCCCAAATTGGGTCGCAGCGGAATATGGGTCCGGGGCGTGTTACTTCATGAATCTAACAACACAAAAAGAGGATATATAGAACGACCAAATAAGTATTGAAAAACGATACATGGATTTTAAAAGTAATGTTACATAAGCCGATGCTTGACTTGTTTACTTGATCAATATACAAAGATTTCAGCCATAACAGATAAAACAAATAAATGCGACAAAATCTTTAATGCATGACATCCAATTCAAAACCACCAATGTATCCATCGCACCTTGTGCTTATTGATCCCCTGAAAAATATTGCTTTAAAACGTCAACAATAATGTTGGTGAATTCATAGGTTTGATAAATCATATATTGTAGGACCACAAGATCTCCCAAGTGTTATTGATAATGCAACAGATGCAGATATCATATTAAATGTAATTTCGTTGCTCTAGCTCATGACACTGATGCTTGACATGTTATGGATGCCAAATTAATGGCCGTTTGCCCCCCCCCCCTGTGGTGATGTTTCTATCCGCAACATCCTGTATTCTTATACTTGGTTTTCGTTCGTTTCACTGGTGATTTGCTAATCACCCGAACGGGGTTGTCTAACCCATTAGATCTATTCATAAACATTCGCGCTCGTTAATTAACAGTTCATGTAATGGGTCTGATTGGTTATCGCTACTTAGGCATCCATGTTAATCATAATATAAAAAACTTAACCACGTGTGTCCAGTTGTAAAAACTTTGCATGTTTGTTCACCCAAAAACTTTGTAAAAACAAAAGCATGTAAAACGTGGGGCTATGAACTCACCTCGAGTTCTGATAATCCAAATATCGCAGATAATGCGTCACATAAAAGATCGAATGCAACCTAAATTATCATAGGTCGTATAAGTACCGAGTACTTATATTGATAACATTGAACATAATCCTATAGTTGTTACATCGTACTATCGTTCGGGCTATCATAATTAAAGAGGTCATGACATGACGTTCGAGGAGTTAGGACACTTTAAATCGTAAATCCAACAACTCGTCGAAACGCCATCCGAAGAGGCCTCATTATGAAACTCCCTAGTAATATAGTACTTTGATAACCACATAACATTCTATATAGCTCAATCACCAACTAATGGTTTTGGTAAAATTGCGTTTAAGAAGTTAAAACGTTTATAATTACCGTTTTGTAAAACTGGCGTAACTTTCGCGTTTTAAACCCGATTCTCGCGTTTCTTATGCCCATCTTTTCGTATCAAGACGAGTTATCATAAATTGACATTTTTGAATTTCGGAATCTACTGGTGTCGTAACTTTTACTGTTCACATCAGACGTGAGTTTTATAAAAATCGTATTCGTCGTCGTAAAACCCGTAAATGTCGTATTTTATTCGTTATAGCTCCGTTTTAACGATTCTTTCGAGGACGTTCTCGTATTTGAAAGTTCTATATTTTTATGAGGTTTACAAAAATATAACTTTCTGTCATGAATAGTAACTTTTATAAAAATAGTTTTATAAAAGTATTAATTGACGTAAACTTGCGAAATTCATAACTCGTTCGTTATTAATTGAAAAATTACGATTCTTATCATTTTGGAATCCTAAAAATATGTATTATTTGTTAAAAATATCAACCCTTGCTGTTTATAATTTTTATAAAAATGTTTTTATAAAAATTTACTTACGACTTCGTTTATTAACGTATAACTCGTTTTTAACGTAACTTTTTCGTTATTAATCCGTTTAACAAGTTTCTTACCTTTTCGGAATCGTCGTGAATGTTATTTTTCTTATAAAAATATAATGAGTATGTAAAAATTTCGATTTTGGGTCAGATTGTATGCTTGTTTTATAAGTCCTTTTTTGATCTTTTCTTTATTACTTACCACTTTTGTATTTTTCCACAAGAGTCTCTTATATCTTGTTTTTTATATATCATCCTTATATTATCACTTACTTGTCCATAATAGTCCTTATGTGTCCAAGTTACCAAGGTTAACTAATTCATGATAATACTTAAAATTATAACTTTACTTAGAATTCTCTACTGTAATAGTTTTTGTCATTATTCATTTTTATTACAAACCAATTGTGTACAGTGTATTTCTTTTTTTGACCTTATTTGTTGTGTTTCTTTTACATGTGGATTAAAAGTCCATAAATCAATTATTAACTATGTCTTAGGTATTTCTTAAGTTGAAAACATATTATGAAGTTATGAAAACCCTAATTAATCCATAATCATGTTTACACCAAAACCATATGATACAACATTTTCTCATCCTTTTTAACATGATGTAAGTAATCACACAATATATATATAAGTGTGTAAAATGATCATTTCAAATATAAACTTCATTTTCATGAATAAAACCTAAATGGTGATTTAAGCTAAATAGAAATATCTTTGCATAATAATGAATGTTATAGCAACTAATAGGTTTAAATGGACTTTATGTAGAATGATGATGATAAGTACTTAAACCTTGTTTAGCCACAAAACCAAGCTTGCACTAAGAGAAACCCTATTTTCTTACAAAAAACCCTAGCTTCCTTTTCTTGATAACATTGGAAAAATGTTAGCCAATGCTTGGGATCACCTTAGAATACCTTAGAATGGATGTGTATAGAAGTGTATGGGTTGAATAAAATTTTGTATGGTATTGTGTGTGGTGGGTTTTGATGCCGTGAGCTTTTATTGGCCAAAAGGAAAGATTTGGTATTTTTCTATAAGTGTTTATGGCAGTAGAGTTAACCTTGCTAGTTACTTGTATATATAATGCATTCTTAGTCAAAGGAACATAGTATGGCTCAAGGTATGGTCTTGGAGTCAAAGTATGGTGGGCATGGTGTGCCATAATGAGTATGGTGTAGACATGATGAAGTATGGTGCCATTAAAGAAGCATGGTGCTCATAAATGAAGTATGATTGTTGTTTTGTACCAAATGGAAGAATTTTGCTATATTACTTGAACAATAGATGCAAGGAATTTGGCATAAGGTATGTTTTAGCTGATTATATTTTGAGTAAATTTTTTATGTATTGGTTAAAAAGTGGGTATTTGTTGAAGCGTAGAAATGTTTTTGTGGTTTCGGGAGTGCCTAACGTAATTTATCGCGAAACCGTATTGCACTTTACGTATCCAAATAAAAATAAATGAACAAAGTTAATAATTATCCTCAAAATAATTATATAACCCTTGCTTGATGTACACATTTAATTGTTTGATGCCCGTTTACATTGAACGCTAATTTTTAGCTTACGCGATTTAAACTTAATTCATGAAATTACAAGCAAACGCGTACAACACTAAAAATAAATAGTACATTTATCGACGTCGTCAATGACTTGAAAACACAGCGGTGTGTAGTAAATGTTTTCAAGTGGAGGTGTGCATTGTTGTGGAGGAAGTGTGTTGGTGGTATTTGTTAACAAACAAAGGTTGGGTTTGATCGGTAGATGGTTTAAATCTATGTGTGGGGATTTGGTAAACCGGGAGGTGTATGAAACACTTGGTAGTGGAGATGGATTAGAAGGACCCGATGGCTAATTATCTATGGTTTGAGTATAGGGATCATTTGGTGATATTTGAAGTGGAGGAAGTTCTTGAGGTTCTTGTTTTATCGGAATGACAAAACGAAGTTTAGGTAAAGGTGCAACATGAGTTGGTGTCGGAGACTCACTTGGTGATGATGAAGAGGTGTAGTATGTGCTTTTGCTAGAGATGGATTTTGATGGAGCTTGTGGTGGTGAAAGGGATTTCTTTCTAGGAGGTGGTGAAGGATTTCTTTCATTTGGTTGTTCCTTACTTAAGGATGTGAGATTGACATAGTTTGGATACTTGACACTCATTCTTGTGGTTTTTCTTTTGAAGTTTGGTGAATTTGTTTTGGATGAACTAGTCATGGTGGTGAACTAGTGATGTTGTACGAGAGAAATGTGGAGAAGGTGTGAAGAAAATGCTGTTTGAGGATGATGATTATAAGGTGAAAGTGGTGAAGTTGATTGTATAATGGTCCTTGGATTATATGAAGAACATGTTATATCCTAAGGTTTAAGATCCCACATAGGTGTTCATATAGCATGGTTATAAGATAAAGTAGAAAAAGTTAAAAATCAAGAAAATTCGAATTTTGGCGCCTGGACTGGTTGAGCCACAGATCCACCAAAACAACGTACGGATCTATGGTGGATCCATAGGTCGCAGGTTTCAACAAAAACGACCAGAACATCATTTTTCACCCAAAACTCAAAACAAATTATCATGCAAATATCATTATCTACTACCAATTATCATCCATAAAGCATATCAAGATAAATTAAGTACGTAGTTTCAACATACATATACCAAAGTTTTCAATTCACCAATATCCTAATATAGAATTCATAACTAAAGAAGCGAATAACCACATACCACAAGAACACATAGTCATAACAAAAATAAGATCATTTTTGATTCTTCAAGTACTTGGTGATGGTGCCAACATAGCGGTTCAAGCATTTGAACATTCCTCTCTTCTTTCGTTGGGCTTTGGTTAGATCCTCACTATCAGATAGTTCATCATAAAACTCAAGAAAAGATGGTGCTTCATTGTCATCAGATGATGAAGATGAAGATGAGATTATCGAGGGAGAGGCGGTCTTCTTTCCCTTTTCCTTGCTAGGATTCCTTGAAATGTCTAGAGGATCCATGCCATGTTCATGGAACGTGAACCTAGCAGGCGAGACAATGGCTTGATGATTTTTTTGGAGGATGTGACGGTAAAGGCAAGTCAAAAGCATGGCAAATGGCATAGGGTTATCTTGTTTTGTTATGACTTCCCCCATTCGATATAAGAGCATTGAAGGTGAATTTGAATCTTTCTTTTGCTGGTTATAAGTAATGCAAGTATTGCTGTTCATGTGTTTATTTATTTCTTTGCCAAGGGAGCAAAAGAAATTTTCCCTAAGAAAAGTTCCCATCCTCTCAACTTGGGACAAATTTTGTCAAGGTGGAGTTTGTTGGGGTCTCTTTGAAGTTGAGTTTGAGTGGTTCTAGGAATGGTTATGTTTCTTTTAACAAGATCATGCTTGGGGCCAAAGAAATTGCTATTGGGATGATCATCAAGAGAATTTAGTGACCATTTGTTCGTGTAGAAGGTATCTAGAGCGTATGGAGTTTGAAGGATTCAAGAGAGTTGAGATGAAGTTAGCTTAAAGGAGAATTGACCAAGCGTGAATTCAATGTAAGGACGTAGCTTCTCATCTCTTTTGACTTCACGACTATGATAGAATTCAACTACAAATCTATGACATATGGGTTCGTTAAGAGTGAGAAAAGGCTCGAGGCCTATATCTTGAAAGTATGGAAGCATGTTGTTTTCAGCAATGAATGATGGAGTAACAATTCTTCCTTCGTGGAAGATACATTTTTCGAGAGTACGGTGAGACTCCCTAAGTTCATCATCCATTTGTCTTGTACGATGGACTCTAGGTAGATATTCTTTAGTTCATTTGCAATCCATTTGATTAATACATGTTGTGATTTCACCTATAGATAAATAGTAATGACTCAATAAGCAAACAATAAGAATGCAATACTATAACACCCTGTGTTTTCAAGTCATTGACGACGTCGATAAATCCACAATGTACCTTTTGTATTGTACGCGTTTGCTTTAAATCGTAATCGTTAGGTTAAATCGCGTACGCCAAATATTATCGTTTAATGTAAACGGGCATTAAACCATCAAATGTTTACATCAATCATGTGTTATATAATTATTTTGATAATAATTATTGTCGTTGTTTCATTAGAATTTATTGGTTACGTAAGTTAAATACGTTTCGTGATAAATGTACGTTTAAGCATAACCGGAAGCACGTTAATTTATTAACGCTTCAATAAATACCCACGATTATACCCAATACCTAAAGTTTTATTAAAATTTAGCCAAGTAAATGTTATTTACACTTTATACACTAGAAATTAAAAGAATATACAATACTTGCAACTAGACATCATTTTATTTACAAAATACAACTTGTAGCTTATAAGATTTATACAATATATGGTGTTATCTAGCAAAAGCTTCTAGAAAACCTTTCCCCCCTAAATCAAATGGCAACAACACCATTTGAGTCAATTGATACACAAAAATCTTACAACTTGGTCAATGTACATCCATCTTGCATTTAAACCTAGCCATTCTTTGTTCCCTTGACCAACATCCTTCCTTAAGACCCTCCTCATGTTGTTGAACACTATTGCAATCTTTTTTGACCAAGGACTTGCTATATATGCATACATATTAGGGATAGGAACTTATACATGCAAGACTTAGCTAAAAATCAAACAAAAACCCCTCCTTTGAGCTCATTGCATGCCACGGCTCAAACACCCCTCTCTAGTAAATCCATACTAAATTTTATACAACCTATACACTCCTATACACATCCATTCTAAGATATTCTAAGGTGTTTCCAAGCATTGGATTACCTTTTTCAAGTAATACTCAAGAAAAGGAAGATTAGGGTTTTATAAAGAAAACAAGGGTTTTCATTGGTGCAAGCTTTGGATTTCTATCTAAACAAGGGTTTTTAGATTACTTTGTCTTCATCATCCATTACATCATAAGGTCTACTAGACCCTTTATGTTCTTATAATTTTCATTTCTATGCATATGTTATTTTTATTTTAGTTGAATTACCATTTAGGATTTTATCATGAAAATGAAGTTTATACTTGAAATGATCATTTTGTACACTTTTATATATGTTGTGGTATTACTTATATCATGTTAAAAAGGATGAGAAAAGAATGTACCATGTTAATTTGGTGTAAAAATGATTAAGTATAAATTAGGGTTTTAATGGTTTCTTAATATGTTTCAAGTTAAAGAAATACAAATGACATGTTGAGGTTAATTATGGACTTATATTAATGTAATATGATCATTAAAATAAAGTTATAACAAGATGGGAAGACTTGTACACTTGTGATTATTATGTAAAAATAGTCATACATAAAACTAGTAACTTATAGTTAAAAAAATGAAAGTTATGTTTTATAAGTAATATGTTGGACTTGTAATGTTAGACAAAAGGGCTTTGAAGGACAACTATGGACAATGGACTTTAATATATATATGATATATAACATATATGGTTAATAAGACTTGTGGTGGATTACAAAAGTAGTAAAGAATAAAAACAAGGTCAAAAATGGACTTATGAAAGTTATTTAAACATTCTGTCCAAAGTGTTATAAAAATATACTTATTTTATGTTTTTATAAGATAATACATTTCACGACGATTCCGAAAAGGTAAGAAACTTGTCAAACGGATAAATAACGAAAAAGTTACGTTAAAAACAAGTTATACGATAAATAAACGAATTTATAAAAGAATTTTTATAAACAATTTATAAAAAATTACATGAAACAGCAATTTTTGGTATTTTTCTTAATTACCACATGTTTTTAGGTTCTAAAAATGATAAGTATCTTAATTTTTCAATAATAACGAACGAGTTGTGAATTTCGCAAGTTATACGACAATTAATAACTTTATTTTTATAAAAGTTACTATTCATGACAGAAAGTTATATTTTTTTAAACCTCATAACATGAGAAAAGTTTCAATTTACGAAGATTGATGTGCTCGAAAGATAGGTTATAAAAATGGAGCTATATCGAATAAAAATACGACCAATTTACGGGGTCTTACGGACAAACAAATTAGATGTTAATAAAACTCTTGTCTGGCTAGTTCGTGAACAGTAAAAGTTCTGTTCATCAGGGGCAAAATTATAAACAATGCAAATATCGATAACCGTCTTAATACGAAAAGAATGGGCTTATGAAACGGCAAGAACGGAATTTGAAACGTAAAGTTATGGTGATTTTTCTCCAAAAGTATTTTTTAACATTTTAATTTTTTATAAACATGTTTTCACTCAAACATTTAGATGGTGATTAGCTATATAGACTTATGCATGGTAGGAGTACTTAATGTAATTAGTACTTATACGACCTTAAATTAAATAGGTTGCATCTGACGATTTGCGTGACGCGTTATCTGTGATATTTGGATTATCAGAACCTCAAGGTGGAGTTCATAGCCCATATACCGTTTTACATGTTTTTGTTTTTTATAATGTTTTTTTGGGTGAAAAAATATGCAAATGCTTCCTTCTACAATTGACACAAAGTGGTTATGTTTCATGTTAGGATTACTGTTGCCTAATAGCATAACCCCATACCTGAGCCATTATCAGAAATGCAATTGAGAATATTATGATTGCGCGAATGTATTATTAATAGATCTATTGGGTTTGACAACCCGTTCGGGTGATGAGCTATAACTGGGCAAACGAACGTATTACCATGTCGAAATATAGGATGTTGCGGGGTTATTGAAACTTCACCACGGGCTATGGTGCCATTAATTTGTATTAATTACACGTCAATGCTTCGTGTCAATGAGCGTTAGTGCATCGTAATTACATTTTGAGGATGTCTGAATCTGTTGCATTATAATACACTTGGGAAATCTGTGGTACCTACATATATGATTTATAATAACTAGGAATTCACCTACATTATTGTTGACGTTTTAAAGCAATGTTTTTCAGTGGGATCAGTGTAAGCAAGAGGTACAAGGTATACATTGGGGTTTGATGGGTAGATCATGCATTTGGATTTTGACGCATTAAATTTTGATAACTATATGGCTAGAATCTTTGTACTTTGATATGTAGACAAGTGATAGCTTCGGCTTATGTAACAAATACTTTGTTAAAAATCCTAAGGTATCAGTTTTTTAAACGACTTTTTGGTCGTTCTATATACATCTTGTGTTATTGATCTGAGAAGTAACACGCCCCGGACCCTTATTCCGCTGCGACCCAATTTAGGGGTGTTACAGATTGGTATCAAGAGCCAAGGTTATAGAGAACCAGGTCAAATGTTTTTGCTGGACTATAACCATTTTCAAAAGTTGTTTTATAACAAAGGGATTACATGTGACATACATATGTGCATACATTCATGCATACACTACTTGTTGCATTAGTTGGTTGGACTAGATGCATTCATAATTGATATACATGTTATGATTATAAATGTATATTACTATAAGAGTCTTATATTAAATACTAATATAAGCTATCTTTGGATTTTCAGATATAGTCATGTCAGATTCAGATGAATCGGGGATCACATACACAGCGCGTTGTCCTGTCATATGAGGATTATCAAAACATAGGATCACCGAGAGCCGAAGATTCACAAGTTCTTGAGCTACTTACATGCCAGAGGACCCATACGTGGAGGCCGCTCTTCAGGCCCCACCCTCTCCAGATTACGTGCCTGGCCTGAGGAGCCAGAGCAGGCACCACTTTTGCCAGATTATGTTCCAGGTCCAGAGTATGCTGACGATGAGATTGTTGCTGAGGATCAGCCAGGTGGGAGGGATGCCTCAATCCACTGCACAAGTCACTGATTTATGTCTAGAGTTGATCATGACGGCAGATCCGGAGGAGGTTGCCGTTGAGTACCCTGGGGGTCTATGACTATCATGCTTGATGGAGGAGATGACGGAGATGATGAGATGGACATCGAGGAGGACGTGGTGATGATAAGGACTCGAGCGATGAGGAGAGTATGTGGATGATGAGATGGATGTCTAAGAGTTCGACGAGGAGGCGGGAGGAGGAAGCACCCAGCTAATGCCTACTTGTAGTTGTTGCTTTCCGCTACTGCCCGTCTGCAGAGGAGATGATTTTTGGTCGTTCTATATATCTCTTGTGTTGTTGATCCATAAAGTAACATGCCCCGGACCCATATTCCGCTGCGACCCATATTCCGCTGCGACCCATGGTCCGACTCTGAGGTTGCCAGATTACTTGCTATATCTTCCCCACCAGCATCACCACTATCTCCATGGTCTTCATCACCACCATAGATTCCTATCCCATTATCACCACCTTCACCAGTATTGCCAGCACCACCCCCTAGTCCTATTCGATCATTTGGCTATCGAGCTGCTACCATTCGGATGAGAGCTGAGGCTGCATCCCCACCACTGTCACTACCATCAGACACACCCGAGGTTAACCTACCACCTCGGATGGGATTAGGTCTCGCACTAGGTCCCGGGTATGAGGTCGGAGAGAGCTCCGCCGAGGGCAGACCCGAGGTTAACCTACCACCTCGGATGGGATTAGGTCTCGCACTAGGTCCCGGGTATGAGGTCGGAGAGAGCTCCGCCGCTGCTGCTGCTAGACCAGCTGGAGGTTTTAGGGCAGATTACGGCTTTGTTGCCACTATGGATAGGCAGGTTAGACGTGACCCTGAGAGGTACGTTGGATATGGGATCACAGATTCATGGGATGAGATTGTTGAGACTTTACAGGGAGCTCCAGTTAGTACCGATACAGAGTTGGGTGCACACATGAGAGAGTTTGAGTCTATGGTTAGGCGAGATACAGACGAGATCTACACGAGGTTGGATGACGAGCAGGGACAGAGACAGTTATTGGCCGGTCGGGTCAATATGTTGTTTCGAGATAGACGTACTCATGCACATACACGTCAGCTCATGGAGACCGAGGCTGGGATGTCTAGAGAGGCTTGGGGACGAGCTATGGATGCGAGCGATCTTGCTCATGGAGGGGTTATATCCCTACGCACCACAGTTCATGCACAGATGTCAGAGATCACAGAGTTACAGTCAGCGGATCTTAGGAGACAGAGAGCGATTTCTGATTTGCTAGAGACAGACCGCAGGAGGCGTGAGGAGATGAGAGAGTTGAGAGCTGCTGATCGCACTCGACAGCAGCAGATTATTCAGACCTTGACTGCTGTACAGACACTACAGAGAGAGACGATTCCACTCCAGGGACTAGTCACCACACTGCAGGGGCAGGTGACAGCCTTACAGGGACAGGTGATGACATTGCAGGGGCAGGTTACTGTATTGCAGGGGCAGGTTACTGTATTGCAGGGACAGCAGGGACCCGCTGGGGGTCCTGCACAGCCAGAGCTACCAGAGGACACTGGCAGCAGTTCTTAGATTAGACTTTGTTATGGCTAGTCATTTTGTATATAGCCTACTAAGTATTACGGGTTTAATCCCGGCTAGTAAGGCTTTAGGTTGTTATGTTTATTTTGTAACCTAAACATATGATCCTTTTGTATCCAAACCAATCATGTATGTTTTTCCGTTATATATGAAATGGTAGTATTATGTCATGTTTAAATCGAATTTGTGATGAATGAATGTCGATTTGGTTATATCATTGTTAATTACAATTCAATTGTACATTTCACTGTGTGATGTGATCTCACTTTAGTTATCATGGATATGTCATGTCGTGGTTATGATTTTATGAAATCTAACGGATATTGTATTTTCTTATGATTGAAGAAAATGGCACCAAAAAGAGCCACGAGGTCAACACGGGCCACGACAACACCAGCCCCAACAGCAACCACAACCACTAATGTCACTAATGCCCAACTCCAAGCTATGATTAACGAAGGTGTCAGTGCCGCTTTGGCCGCACGTGACGCAACCAGGAATGGCACTGATAGCCATTCTTCGGGAACGGGTGTCAGGGGATCTGAACGCGTTGCTCGAGAGTGCACTTACCAGGATTTCATGAAGTGCAAACCTCTGTATTTCAAGGGCACCGAGGGAGTGGTTGAGTTAACCCAATGGTTTGAAAGAATGGAGACTGTCTTCAGAATAAGCAACTGCTCGGTGGAAAGCCAGATCAAATTTGCTACTTGTACCCTTTTAGCAGGTGCTCTAACATGGTGGAATTCCCATGTTATGACTGTTACTCATGATGTTGCATACTCGATGACTTGGGTAGATCTGAAGAAGAAGATGACTGACAAGTATTGTCCACGAAACGAAATGAAGAAGCTTGAGGCTGAGTTGTGGAACTTGAAGGTAATAGGTACTGATGTGGTCAAGTACAACCAACGTTTTCAAGAGCTAGCACTACTGTGTGTTAGAATGTTCCCTGAGGAGGCAGACAAAATTGAAAGGTATGTCGGTGGATTACCCGACATGATCCATGGAAACATCGTGGCTTCAAAGCCAAAGACCATGCAAGAGGCTATTGAAATGGCCACAGAATTGATGGACAAGAGAGTCAGTACCATTGCAGAGAGACAAGCTGAAAACAAGAGGAAGTGTGAAAACACTTTGATATGTGCTTAATTACACATATCTTTTACCTTCAAAATCGAGCTTAAATGACCAAAAACAGACAAAAACTGCCAAATATA
>BQNB010131941.1:5308-17325 GCA_026074375.1 Tanacetum coccineum | reverse complement strand
GGGCCAAAGCCCATGTCAAGCCCACAAGGCCTCTAAGTGGCCGACCATGGCATAACATAAATACCCTCTCCATACCTTGGAGAGGGTTGGTTGTTCACTTTAACATTTGATAATCTAATATTGCTCTCTTTCCTTTCTCTCTCAAAAGTGTTCAATCCTTCCACTCTCTATCTAGTTTTCTTGTCATTTGATTGTGAGATAAGATGTTGATCCCAACTTAAGATCGATTCTTTAGCTTGTAAAGGTTAAGTTACTTTAGATAAATTCAAAACAACTATGGTAGAAACTTTGTGAATACTAAAGAGTATGTGGAATCTACTCTTTAATACTTCGAAGAATATTATTATTATCAATAATACGAGTACTCTGTGTAGTACTAGGGTTTACAACCTTGAAGCTATATATCAAAAACGTCTATCCAACACCATAACCTAGGATCTCCTTTTATACACTAAGGAGTCCTTTACAAGATAACTATAAATATTCTATAACTCTAATCTTATACGTATCTTTATAACTTTATAAGATATACACTGAATAAGTCAATACAAATCACTTGACATGTCTTTATCTCTTTAGCAGTCTTAATCTTCATTCAGTAGTCTTAAGTTAGTACTGGCAGTACTAACTTACTCTAGCAGTACTAACTGGTTAGTACTGGCAGTTGTAACTTGAGCAGTACTAATTCTTGGCTTGGCAGTACTAAGTATGAAGGCTTTTAATTCTCAACAATCCTCCGCTAAACTTATGATTTACCTCTAAATCATCAAGTTTCTTGAATTAAACTTTGTTCTCTAAGAGGATTCTTCTAAACACTTCATCTTCTTGGTCTTTCAGCCTACATGAATATCTTCCTAAGAAGTTCTTTGGACATCTCATTATCTTGTTCCACTAAGAGCTTTGCAACCAGCATCAATGTAAGAGTTCCCCTTGATAATGGATACTCCTTCTCTACCAGCATGTAGATGTCTATTCCCTTCTCTGTAGATACATGATGCACTCTACATGAATCATGTAGCCTCCAAGTTAAATCATGAATATGCTTTTGAAGCTTCCATAACTCATCATCAATATCTGGTTCAAACAATCTCTTTAACTTAACCCATATCTCTCTTTCTTTGTCATCTGTTGGTTCTATTAATTTGAAGTTCTCTTTAACCAGACTCCATAACATCACTAAGTCATCCCTGTCTAAGGCTTTCAACATATCATCAAAGAATTGATATACCTTAGTATGATTTCTAACTCTGATGATCTTCCAATCCTTCCTAGTGCCTTCAGTGTAAATCTCCCAGTCAATTATTGGATACTTAGTTTGTAAAGCTTCAACATTCATCCCTTACTCTGGAACTATTATCATCATTTGTTGTAGCTCTTCTTGTGATAGTTCAACTTCTTTATCTTTTGATTCTTCAGCTAGTTCTGAGCTTTCACCAGTCTTTTGCCTCTTAGAACTTTCTTTATCAAGTTCTTCTTCTGCATCTCTTTTTGAACTTCCAGCAGCTAACTCGGGAACTGCTCTGTCAACTTCACTTTCTATTAGAACAAAAGTGTTTACGCTCCTCATTGTTGTCTTAAACAAAGTCTTGATCTCATCAAAAGAATAACCTCTCAAATGCTGCAGTGTATGACTTCCTATGTGCTTGATGTAATTAGACATATAGGTCCTCTGTTGAGCCTGTGTGGGTGGCATATTCCTCCTTTCTTCAGCTCTTTGTGTAGCAAAATACCTTTTTCTTTGATTGATAAGCTCTACAAGCATTCTTACTTGTTCAGCTTCAGTGTACATTTCTCTTTCCTCTGCTTGTAACCTTTGTGCTAACTCTTCATCAGCTTCAACTCTAGCTTGTATGTCTTCCTATTCTTCAACATTGAAAGCTCTAGCTGCTTCATGTACCCTGTTAATCCTCTTCCTTAAGTTTAACTTGTAGTCTAATAGCTGCTTCATAACCAAGTCTTTCTTGTTCTTGCTGCAACTTTGTCTTGGTTTGTACTGGCTCAGATTCATCCATTTTACTTTAACCTATGTCTTTGGTTGCACTCTTCCTAATATACACTAGTGTCTTAGCCATAGTAATGTCATCAGCAGTAGAAACCCTTCTTGTAGGACTGGCAGTACTAACAGCAGCTACACTAACAGTAGTAAATACTGCACCAGCAGTAGAAACTGGCTTAGCAGTACTAACATCCTTCTCAGCAGTACTAACATCCTTAGCAGTATCAAGATCAAAATCAAATTCCATATCATGCTAATGCCTCCCTTGAATCTCTGCATCATGTTGTACCAATGAGATGGCAGGATCATGATCAATTTCAGCTATCTTCCTCCCCTGTTTGGAAGGATCCTCCAAATCATCTTCATCATCAGAAATAATAATTTTGGCCCTTTTTCTATCTTGGCTGGACTTAACTTAGTTCTCCAACTTCTTTACCTTCTTGATAAGCTTAGTATAAGCAGCACCATATGTAAGCTTGGTCTGCTTCAAGTCTGTCTCCAAGCTAACTACAAATCTTCTATAAAAATAATCTTATACGTATCTTTCTAATTATAAAATTAAAAAATATATATGAAAAAAAAATAAAAAATAAGATATAATACACTGAATAATTCAATTCAAATCACTTGACACGTCTTTATCACTTGACACGGCTTTATCACTTTAGCAGTCTTAATCTTCATCTAGCAGTCTTAAGTCCTTCAACAATCTTAAGTTAGTACTGGCAGTACTAACTTACTCTAGCAGTACTAACTGGTTAGTACTGGTAGTTGTAACTTGAGCAGTACTAACTCTTGGCTTGGCTGTACTAAGTTTGATGAATTTTAATTCCCAATAGTCTTCGTCTTGATCGTCATGCTTTATCTTAAATTGAGCAGATGCACCCATAGAAACTGTAGCTTGATCCATGTCATTTTCATCCACAAATAATGATTTTATAAAAGCATCGTACAGATCTTGATGAGCTGGATGTTTTTTGTATGACTTAGAGGCCATCATCATTATGAATAAGATGTCCTTCTGCTTGTATTCATATTATGCAGTTTTATCAAATGGTGTTGATGAGTGGTTTAGCCAGTTCTGCTTGGATGCATGCTCTTGCTTAATCTTTATAATCTCTGAAGCACTTTTCTAAGATTCTTGTTTCTTAAGTTCTTGCTTTAGTTCTTTAGTATGTTTCTGTTATACCTTTTGAAGTGAGTCTCCTAGACTTGGTCCAAGATACTCATTTACTATAGATGATACCTCAGATCTAATCGTTGCAAGAATTACTAAATAATGATCAACCCGTTTGAGCTCTTTAACATCTTTTTCCAATTCAGATACTCTTTGAACAATTGCTAGGAGTGGATCGGGAACTGTAGTTATCACACTTGGAGCTATAGTGGTGATTGGTGGTGTAGGGATTGGTGTTGTTTGTTGTTGTATAGATGATATTGCAAAGACAATGAGAGGAGGTGGAGGAACCGTTGAAACCAAAGTTTTAGTTAGTAATGCTAAAGATGTTGTAGGAGTTGTTTGTTCAAGAATTACTAATACTAGAACTTTAAGCAAAGATGGAGACTGAATTTGAGGAACTTCTTGTTGGATTTGAATATCCAATAATGAATTGATTTTTGTATTTGTAGATTCCTTAGTAGTACCAATTAAAGAAATATCAGAAGAAAGGTTAAGGAATTGATTACCAAAACCAGATGAAACAGATAGAATGGAACTTGTTGGTGGAAGTTTTCTAGCTTGCTCATAATCACCCTTTGTTGCTTCTGTCTTTGCAGCATTAGTTATCTCTTCGTCATCTTTCTAAGTTTCATCATCCTCAGCATCTTTCATTCCCTCATCCACATCATAATGCACATATTCATCACCATGTACAAACTCATCTTCAGTTCTCTCATCATCATCGGTTTCTTTAATATCGATGCTTCTATCATCATCATCGTCATCTTGCTTCTCTTCCTCTTCATCAGTAGACATACATTCAATTTCTTCTTATTATATGTTCTTCCTCAAGAAATGCACTCTCATTTTTTGATCCCCAATCAATTGCAAAATCAGCTTTAGCTTTAGAATCGCCTTTTACCTTATCTGGAACCCCTGGTTTAATACCAGTTCCTTCACTTGAGGTTGTCAAGATGCTTGTTGAATTATCGGGAACCTCTGGTGTACCACCAGCTCCTTTACTTGAGCTTCTAGTACGTGACCAACTCATGCTAATATTTTTGATGACTTTGAGTGGTTGCATCGTGTTGGCAGCTAATTGTTCTTCAGCAGTCAGAGTTTGAATACCTCTTAGCTTCTGAGACTGATCAGGTAACTTCTTCTTTGACACACTTGAGTTATCTCTAAAGGCAATACCAGATGGTCTTCTTCTACCATTGCCTGTTAGCCAGGTTTCACAAAAGGTTTCAATCAGAATCCGTTATAAAAACTTCGATAAGTGCATACACGCCTTGATGCCTTCTCTTTTTCAGCTTTATTCAAGCTCATAGATTTTCCTAACTCAAGAGCACCATGTTGTTTATGAATGATGTTATCATCAGCAGGGATAGATGATTACGTCCAAACACACTATATATAATATATAATATATAAGGAGGATATCAATAATAACATAGTATAGTATTTCCGCCGGGTTCTAGAAAATCGCTTTTAAACAAAACAATTTCAAAAACCTCCCGGGTCGTTTCCTCGGTGAGAGGTGAATGGAAATTTACGTTCAGGTTGTGAATCGAGCTTGATTGTCATAAAAGTTTTTGGTTTTGGTTTTAAACTATTTTTATACTAAAAATTAAACTATTATTAATTCTACGATTAAAAATTAAAAAATTGATCTAAAAGATATAAATGACAAATATGCTTGCTAAGTGACGTGAAATGTTCCTTAAGTGCGGGCTTAGGTTTAACGAATTAAAATCCTTAGAAAACAAGTTTCAAGAAATTAAAATGACAAGTAAAGTAAAATGCTTTTTTAAAATAAATGACAAGTATTTAAATTGCATTAAAAGTAAATGACGGTATGTAAATTGGAAAATTCTATCGACTATTAATTTTTTAAACCTTTTTAAAACCGCACTTAAATTCCAAATCACTAATCACTTAGCAAACACAAATTAAACTACTCGCTACTCATAACGATCAAAAAGCAAAACAAAACATTTTATAATAAAGCTACACTAATTAATTGAAAAATGATAGAAAATTGAACCGATTTGAAGAGCCGCAATTAAACGAATACCACCCAATTTAATAAGCTAAAGAAAATAATCAAATTCTATCTAGCTTATTAAATCCTTAAGCTCCTCGCCTCATGATTTGACCGGGTACCAAAATCCCGCAAAAAAAAATTAAGTCACAACTGTTAGCATTTAAACTACAATTTAACCCACTGATTAGCAAAAAATTCCAAATTCTAGTTATTTATAAAACGATTGGGCCAAGGCCCAACAATCCAAAATCTATTGTTTGAAAAAGGATTTTAACAAATCAAATGAGTAAAAAAGAAATTGGGTGAAAAACTTTCCAATAAAACATTTAATCGCATCAAAACTAAAAACAATTTCCTATTAATAACTAAACAAAGACTAATATATCAAGCAAAATCCTACCCTTTTTTTTTGAAAAGCAAGAATCGAGCTCCTAAATAACTAAAAAACAAAAACTTAGAATAGCTTATACAATCAGCAAGGAGGAAAGATGATTGCGCAAATAAGGCCTATAATAGCTTATTTCGGCAACCAAAGAGAAAAAAAGTAAAAAAAAATAAAATTAAATAAGCCGAAACTTATTTTGAATCATAAGCTAATCCAAAGCTTATTTCTGATCTATAAGCTTAGATCTATATCGAATAAGCTACAAGAAGGCTTATTCGATTATGAAAATAAGCTAGGAACGAATTAAACTAAAACAACTTATTTAGGAACTAAGCATAAGCTTAACAGCTTATTTATAGGCTTATTTGACGTGGCTTATAAAAGAGTTATAAGATCTATTCGAATAAGCTATGATATGGCTTATTTGAGTACCTCATAAGATCTAAATAAGCTGAGAAAAATAAGCCAGAGATAAGCTTATGTTTGATAAGCTAGAATTTAGAAAAAAAATAAAAAGAATAAGCCATAAGTAATAAGCACTCTAACCAATATCCAAACACATCTTCATTAATATCAATAAGCAAAGATCTTGTACAAAAAGCTAAAGAAGCTTTTAGAAAAGCTTTTACAAAAAAAATCTAAAATAAGCTATAATGAAAAAATAAGCTAAAAAAAACTATTCTACCAAATTTTTCTAAACTAAAAACTAATAATCCCTCACTGAAATTCGTTACATCTTTAAATAAGAAAAGTGAAGTGAGGGTATAATCGTCTTTTCAGGAGGCCAGCTAATAAGAGGTATAAATCGAGGGGTAAAAGAGACATTTTGCACTGGATGATTGCTTCATCATGAAGCTAATCATTGGCTTGGAGACCTAACCAGGATACATGAAATTTGGATCCACCAATCGTGCGAGAACACGTGGACTAGTGACACGAATGATATGAAATCCTCAAATGGCTGAGCTCCATGTGTCCATCTTATCTCATTAAAACGCATTCTCATTTTCAATCTCTCAACCGTGTATCATTTGATAGTAAATAAAGGAACCACACGTTCCGAGATGATGGCTCAAAAAAAAATAGTGGAGAGGGCATGTAGCCGCCAATTAATTTAGAAAGGCACGTGAGCACCTTAATCATTTTCATTCATTTCATTCTGCAACTATAATGGGCCATTTATATGGGCTTAGGCAAAATGGGCTAAAGATAATATGGACTGGTCCGGCCCATTAGGTGGGGTACGGGCTGGCCAAATAAAATCCGAAGGTACCTTTGAACTCATTTTCTCGCGCTCTTTCCACTGGTATGCTCGAGGACTTTTCACGACTTCATCTTGGCTTGAGTAATAATTAGACTTGACCAAATTGAGCTTGATATTCCCGTTTTTTTGCAACCGTTTTAATTCCTTTTACATGCAAGAACATAAAATACCAAACAAACATATGCAATAATAATAAAGCATATTTTAGCATTTTTTAGTCCCAATCAAAGTGTTTTTTCTTTCCTTTTTCGGGTTATAAATGAGTGTATTTTAAGCGAACATCAATAGAGCTTTTCTTTTTTGGAGTGACTGCTACTTTCTTTCCTTGTGACCTTTTGCCTTTGGTTTTCTTTGGAGGAATTAACCCAGTGGACATGGCAAGAAAGATCTGGTAGGTTACATATTACTTGATCTCCTCAGTCAACATCGTGTCAGGAATAGCTCGACCATACTCTTGAAAGTCTTCACCTGTTCTGACGAACTTCAATCTGCTCAAGACACCATCATCCTTAATTGTGTTGATGTATAAGTGCTTTAGCTTGGTAAGGGATTTGTGTTGAGAGAGGAAATGGTTAATGATGAGTTTGGTGAATCTGGGGTAAGGCATAATTTCACGCCTTCTGAGTTTTTACTACTTGAAGTCAATCTAGTAATGAAAGTCTTTCCAAATCAACTCGACAAAGTCAACGTTCTTCTTATGGAACATACCCCATAATAAACATTTCGTATTTTCAGGCCATTTTATGACGTCATTTATTTCGTCATTATTTCACTATTTTTTTAGTCTCGTGCGCGTTTACTTTTAGTTCTTATCACATAATTAAATCGCGTAAGCTAAAAATTTTCATTTAACGAATAAAACAAGAAAAATATGATTTTATACACTATTTCCTTACGTGGATAATGTTGGTTCAGTTTTTATAAAAAAATTTGCAAAACATTTTAGAATCATTTATATAATATTTACAAGACGATTGACCTACTTATACGATAACATTATACAAACGATAAAAACATTATTTTATTTTTCGAAAGTAATAATTGACTTTTTTATATTTTATTTTTATTGGTTACGTAACACGTTTACGTTTCGCAATTTAAAATTTCATTTAGGCATTCGCGGAACCACTAAAATTTATCTACGCTTCAACAAATAACCATTTTATTTCCAATGATCAAAGTTTTATAAAAACTTTACCCATGTTATCAAGCTAGCCAATTTTCTCTTAAATGAATTTAAGCCACGACATACCATTTACAAGTTATACATTTGCAAGTTATACCTTCATAACTTCAAGAAATGCAAGTAATTATCTTCAAATATATCAAAAAAAAATCTTCCTAGCCTTTTCTTTCCCATGAAATTCGTTAACCACAAGACCATAGACAACCAAAAATGGTTTTTTTTCTAAGACTTTCTATCATTTAGGTTGTATCTAGTTCAAGCAAACATGGTCCTTGTTTTACTCATCTTGTATCATTAGACTTGGACTTTTAATAAATGCCTTTGACCACATTGTAAAATATATACTAGCTACAAGTGATACTTCTCATAACTAAGACAAATTTAACACATATTTCTTTTTCTCCATTCAAGCCCACGTCCCAAAATAAGTTGCAAGAACAAACCATATAATCTTTTTCTACAACATTTACAAGTATTCTCACATCATTATCTAAGACATTCAAGAAGGTTTTCAGTTTTGGTTTTTGGTTTGGTTCGGGTTGTGGTGAGCCGCGGCTAGGAACAAAAGGGACGACACGGGTGCTTTTTTTTCGACTTTGCTCCGTATAGCTTTGTGAGCCTTCCTTCTATTAGTATTTTCGATTTGTTTCGTTCATTGATTCGATTTTTTTTATATATGTGATGAAATCGATTGGAACTTGCGGCGTAAGGAAATAATATGATATTGATGTTAAAGTTGGATTTATATGAAATAATAAGGCATATTGAATTATTTTGATAGTTTTTTGGGGATCGAAAACGAGATTTAAACGTTTTTTGTAACGTTCCCACTGACCAGAAAACAGCCCCTAGGTTTCGGGTTCGAGATTTTTTGATACGTTGAGATTTTATGTTTACGGAATAAACTTAAGCTTTCAAAAAGACGGACTTTTGAGGATATAAAATGGGACTTCTAACTCCCAATAACGAAGAAAACAGGAGCCTAGATCGAATATACACTTTATAGAAAAATAGTCATATTTAATACTTAATTAAATCTGATAGGAATTAATAATTAATGTTTTTGAGCACTTCAAGTACCGTTTCGCCATCCCGCGAAACACGAAAGTTTGTTTCGTTAAATGACGTTTTACTTTTCCGCGAGGTTTATTAATTTTAAAATCGCGATATAGCGGGTCAAAACTAAAGGTCAACTTGAAAGTCAACGGATATATTAAGTAATATTAATATGTTTCGAGTACATTTTTTTAGTGATAAAATAAGGTCGAATAATATATTATTGATAATACTTATTTTCGAGATTGTTAATCGGTTTTAAAAAAAAAACGGAAAGTCTAAAAATAGTAACTTTTTGTAATAATCGAGATATAATTTCGATATAGAGAAATTAAGGATTAATTAAGCGTCGAAAGTCCGACGATATAAATAAATATTATTATAAGTATTACGGAATGTTGAGACTTACTAAGAATAGCAGTTTTTCGAAAATAGTAACTTTTCTAAAAATAGAAACTTACCAAAAATATAAAGTTTTCAATAAATTGATATACCTTAAGATTGGATGGAAAATAGTATATAAAATATACTAAGTGTAGAGGTTTATATGACGCCCAAGTGGATTTCTCATCTCATAATATGAATTTATGTATATAGATATATATATAAAAATATACAAAATTTTCGTCGTAACGACGTACGCTCCTGTTGATGGCGTACATTTTGTACTATTATAATCGAGCGAACATAATTATAGGTCGTTGATCGAGATCGTTGCTAGAGCATCGTTTGTGATTTATTATTGACTTATTCGCTCGTGTTCATGATCAAGGTGAGTTCAATAACCCCACCTTTTCTCTTTGAAGGTTTTCCTTAAACTGTTTTTCGGTAAGAATACAATGCTATTCGTTTACAACATGATACTTAGATGATTGCTATACGAAACGGTTAGCATGATTATTTTTACTAAGTTTGATTTTTTTACTACATGATTTGAGAACGTTGAATACCGATTATCTTGAAATCATGTAATATTTAGACATGATTGTTTTAACATATAACGGACACAAGTGTTTTACCAAAGAGTATGCATATCTATGATTACTCCTGCCTGAATATTATTGCTAAGTACCTTAAGCCGTGAAGTCCACATATTTATCATAGAACAGATTTATTGCTATTGTATGTATGACGTACGCGTACGGTATTGTGGTGGATAGATCTATCGGGGCTGACAATCCCCACCTTACTTGGGTCACTAGTTTGATCGGGTGCATTTAACATTGAGAGGTGTTAGGTTGTTGGCAAGCATCCTATATTCTGATTGGGGCACAAATCTAGTTAAGGCTTCGGGGTCATGAGCTTAGTGCAATAATACATGTTATATATTTAGACTTGGTGAATGTGTTTCCCTTGTCTACCTTACTTGTTTTGGACTTCGGAATACTACTTAGTCCACCATTTACTTATCGTCTCGTGGTCACTACAGAACAGATTCAAGATTTATTAAATCACTTCTTGGATTTCGGAAATAACACTTTGAAATGCCGTAACGCTTCTTTTCTTACTGCAATATTTCTTAAATTATTTCAACACTGATTTTACTTAAACCTATGAATTCACCACATTGATTTGATGACGTTTTTGCAGTATTTTCTCAGTTATTATTCTAGTGGAGCATTGGAGCATTTGAGTCGCGCGGATAGGTTTTTTGAAGGCTAAAATAACTTTGGTATACCATTCGACAAAAAAAAAATGTTTCTATTGCATTATAAATGGGATCCTTTGTAAACTCTGATTTTAATATAACGAATGTGAAATTTATTTAAACGTCTCTTTTGAGGTCGTTTTCTGTGACTTGTGCGTATGGACTATGAAGTCGCACCCCAATGTTACTATTCCGCTGCCGTCCGATTTTGGGGGTGTGACAGATGGTATCAGAGCTGAAGTCATAGAGAACTAGGTCGTTTTCAAAACCTAGACTATGACCATGTTTTTCAAAATATAGAGTCTCTCCTTGTTTTATCCAATATCCGCACGCGCTTGCTCCCAGGTAACTTATATGCTCTCTTTTGCATCCCTACTACTATTACATAGATAATGAGTATTTAATACTAGACTATGATTTCGTTCTCTTACATCTGTCATATGACGTCTTACTATTTACCTTATATCGGTCTGTTATATAAATATTGATCACTCTGATTTTTCACATACTTTCTGATTTCTCATTTCCTCTCTCGAACACCAATACTAGTTACTTTACCATTCGACTCCGAGTTAGAACACTCTTCTTATGATTTTGAATCGCATATGTTGTTTTGTAATCCATCGTTTTGAAGGCTTCCAGTTAATGGGAGTACGACAATTAACTTGTCACCTCATACGTGTCACCTTGGAGAACCTACCTTTAGAACACGACTTTTTACGTTCATTTTCTTTGACTGCTTCTGCGTTTGTTCGGATATTCTTTATACTTGTTATGACCTATCGCTTTAGAAACAATCTCGATGTCAACCTATAAACCATTTTGTTGTCACCCAATGAGCTACTTCACGTTTACTTTATTAACTATTTCATCTCGTTATAAAACTATTGGAAACATTTAATACATTACACTATTTTGACGAAAATGAGCATTGCATCATTGGCCCTCGTATATTTGAGGGCATAGACTGATTACCTATGCATTCAGGAAGAACCATGTCATGCTGAGAGTAGACACCTTAAAACCTACACCTCTTCATCAACACAAATCCAAGAGAAATTTCCGCATCTCTTCTCTGAACCCGTACCTTCTTCAGGTGTTGCAACCTGAGCCTTGAGGACAAGGCTCTTCTAACCGGAGGAGACTGTAACATTTTGTAATTTCAGGTCCTAGGGTATGAAGATTTGACGGGAGCCGTGGCGGATATCAATGAAGACGGATTCTGTGTTTTATCTAAAGTTTATGCAACTTTTATTATCTTTACAAACTTAAGTCA